>OMLC01096972.1:0-19415 GCA_900302585.1 Regalecus glesne | reverse complement strand
CCTGATCCAGTTGAACTGATTCACCTCTTTTTTGTGATTTCCATACCTGGATTATTGAGCATGGATCAAGACAGGATCCAAGATGTTTTCTACCTGCAGTATGTGCTCCCGTGACTTGTAAGGTTCCCTGAAATAATGAAAAGTGAAAACCGACCTCATGGGTCATACTAAACACTGTGCAACTTGTTAGGGCCATAGTACTCGGGTATGGACTCGGTCATGGGTCCTGGTTTTGACGGTCTAGTCGGGGATTTCCCAGCGGAAAGACTCGGACTTGACTTGGTCCTGGACGGTGGGGACTTGGGATTTCTTCTCAAGAGCAGCTGAATGATGGACTTTAACTCGCCGGACTTTAAGCAGACTTCCCTCAGGGGTTCAGTGAGGTGCCACCTTGTCCGTTTGTATTGTATAATCGATGTGGACTCTGAGGCATTCCCTCTTCAGTGGTGGAAAAACAACTAAATGACTATTACTTGGTTGTGAAGTCCAGACTTGCGTCAGTAGACTAACACAGTTACACTCATGGTGTTTACCAGACTTGTGTTATTCTGTTGATGATCTCCAGACGCTTTGTTCCCATTGGTCTGGAACTGGACTCACTTAAAAGTCTTGGACTCGACTTGAACACAAGACCACCTGAAGACTTGATCTGGACTCGGGTGGTCTTGGTTAGAGGATCTCTTACCTACAGATGCAACTAAGACTCCCCATCCTCAACAACTTGTAAAGAACAAACACTTGGGCTGACAGAGGGGTTGTCTACCTGTAGGTCTTCAGTTGCCTGTCGAGTCTGATCTGTGACCGGCACACACTGCTGCAGTGTGGACAGGTGGTCCTGGTAGTCCTGGTGGTGCTGGTGGTCCTGGTAGTCCTGGTGGTGCTGGTGGTCCTGGTGGTGCTGGTGGTCCTGGTGGTGCTGGTGGTGCTGGTGGTGCTGGTGGTGGTTGAGCTGTTTCCTCTCTCATTGTGGGGCTGTCACTCTTTCTCTGCACCACAGTGGAGTTCCAGTTCCTGACCTGTAGCTCCGTCCTGCACAGGTTCCTTCCAGGGGTGTCTATCCTGTGCTCTGTGTTCCCAGTCGCTCCACGTGATGGTGAATTTCTTCATACTGGTCTTGATGTTTTCCTTGAAACGTTTCATTTGCCCTCCAGGAGCTTGCTGACCCTCCTTCAGCGGGAGGACAGGACCTGTTTGGGGAGACTTGTGGTGGACATGTGGGTGACAGGGCCTCTCCATGGGACTTGGAGCTTCATTATTGTGGAGGTGACGCTGGTCATGTTGGCTCTCCCAGAACACTGATGTTGGTGCATTTGTCCCTCCAGCTGATCCTCCGGATCTTTCATGAGGATCTCTGGTGGTCTTGTTCCGGGGCTCTCGGGGGCTGTAGTGGTCCATGACTCTGCTCCATACAGCGGGCTGGTGATAGAAGCATCTCTGTAGACCAGGAGTCTAGTTTGGGCCTTCAGGTCTCAGTCTTGAAAGACTCTCTTCCTGTGCCTGGTGTAAGCCCCACTGGCACAACTCAGGTGATGGTTGACCTCAGAGTTGATGTCCGCTGGTAAGGAGGGAAGGCTGTCGAGGTAGAGGGAGTGACCAACACTCTCCAGACCTTTGTCATCCACTGTGATGGTGGGCTGGGTGGAGGTTGATATAGGGCCAGGGTCTTCTTGGTGTTTAATGCTACACCCAGAGCTCTGCAGCTCTGTATGCCTTGGCCAAGGCATTCAAAATGTCACTCGAACATGCTCTCTGGAGGAGGCGGGGATCGAACCAGCGGCCTTGTGATTACTGGACGACCCACTCTACCTCCTGAGCCATGCGGCCCTGTAATGAGGTTTAATGAGATGCGTACCCTCTCATCTCAGCAGATGGCGGGGAAACATTGGTCGAGGCTTCCTCTGTCACTTGGAGCGGTTTGTATGGTAAGATGTGAAGTCATGAGGGAGATGTGGTTATGCTCGTCAGTGTGCATGCAGGCGAGGTGAGCGGGGCAGGGACAGTCCAGACCTGACTGAGTGAAGGGCGACGGTGAGGGACGTCAGAGGCGTGGCGACATTCAAACGTCCGACAGATTAAATCATATTAAATGTGACATGAAGAGGCAGAAAGTGATTTAGAAGGCCGGTTATTGTATTAGGAGGCTCTGCGTGCCGGTGAAGGTCACGTTCTGCCGACAGAGGTTTGCATCTAATGCTGTGGGGAGACAACCTTCTCTGGTGCTGCTTGGTGGCTACAAGCACAAAAGGAAATAATACACGCAGCTCACAGCCGGAAGGTTTCACGGTCGCCGGCGTCGAAGGTTTGGATGAGATGGACTCTGGTGTCGGCCTGTGTGGGACTTGTGGAGTGTGAGGAGGATGAATGATGGGTTTTACATCCAGGTCCAGTGGTGGAGTCCATGAGACCCCAGCAGAAACGTTTGACTTTGGTCTCCTGGGACAACAAGGGAGGATGACAGACTGACAGCACGTTGGGTGGGGCACGGTCATGGTCCAATCAGCACATCTGCCTACACCCCCACTGTGACACACTCTTCTGAGGGGCTTCAGTCTGAACCCTAAATATGCAACCGCTTCCTGTACCGGTGTCCTCGTGAAGACATTAAAACAGACAGATAGGACTCGTTGGCACCAATAACAGGATTGGTACAAAAGTGTCCGAATCAAGGGCTACATGGATCAGGAGGTAGAGTCTAGTCATTGGAAGGTCGCCGGTTTGATCCCTGGCTCCAGAAGGTGTGTCGGAGTGTCCTTGAGCAAGACACTGAACCCCTACCTGCTCCCCGAGAGCTTCAGCTGCTCACTGCTCCTATACCAAAGGTCAAATACAAGAAATAACTCATCGCAGGAACACGATGACCAGATAAGTCAAGTCAGTTTTATTTGTGTATGCCGTGATCATGCATTACAAGTGTACCTCAGTGGGCTTTACACTGACACGATGTCCTGTCCCTAGACCCTCACATCCAATAAGGAACAACCCCCTCAACAAAAAAACCTTAACGGGTTTTAACATTGAACTTGAACTTGATTTTCTGTCCTCATTCCAAATATGACAGAATCATTTTCTCATCCCATGATCTCCAGACAGCAGATTTCACTCAGAACGTGGCCGTTACCTTGTAAATATGTACACAAGGCCCTTTTTGTTTAGTGCAAGACATCAACAGAGCCACAAGTTAGGAACACAAGTTGTTTTTAAGTTGAGCTTAAGTTCTGTTTAAATTGGTCTTATGGTGTGTTTGACTTCTGTTTGCAGCCCAGTGGTCATTACTGTTGCCTCCCAGCAGGATGGTTCTGGGTTTGAGTACCGTCCCAGTTCCCATCTGTGCAGCTGAGTCAGCATGTTCTCTCCATGTCTCTGTGTGTTTCCTCCTGGTGTTCTGGTTTCATCCCTCCCGTCATAAAGACATATGGATGTTAGGGGTGATATTCTGCCTGATGGTGCCCCTGAGCAAGGCAGCGGGTCAAAGAACTGGACTTGGTCCATGGGTGCTGCAGCTACTCTCTGCTTCTTTACAATAGAATGGGTTAGATGCAGAGAACATGTCTCATTGTGGGAATAGAATGAGGGATGAAAATAAAACTTTCCTGACCAAGTTTTACGTCAGTTGTGTTTGAGGTGTGCCTAATTTGGGCTCAAGTTGTGTGTGTGGTTTGTTCAAAGTGTCTTTGAGGTGTCCAGGGGGTCTTTAAGTTGTGTTCAAGAGGTCTTAAAGTCATCTTTAAGGGGGTTTTAAGGCGTCGGAGATGTGTTTAAGTCGTTTTTAAGGCGTGTCTTCTGACGCGTCTTCACCTCTCATAGGTCGACGCTGACGGAGAGCGGCTGGGCCACACGACGGGAGCCGCCCAGGACAGGACAGCGTCTTGGACATAGAAGTGATCAGTGAAATAAGGCTGTAATTTCGGGTCGTGTGGATCTGGACGGTTCCGGGGGGTCCGGGCGGACTTCATCCGCTCTGTCGGAGGAGGAGGAGGAGGTGCAGCGTTCGGAACAGTCGTCGGTCGAACCCCGCGGAGAGCCACCGGAGCGCCTCTCAGGGCTGCCGGACAGGACCCATAAATGAGTTGTAAACTTGCCCGGGTTCTCCTCTCGGACCTGCCGCCCAGTCTGCGGAGACGAACATGTCCAACGGCTCCTCCTCTCCTGCGTCCGGGGCCGGGGTCTCCTGCCACAACTTCCCGGCGCTGGTGTTCGGGGTGTTATTGATCATCGTCATCACGGGGGGCAACTTGCTGGTGTGCCTCAGCGTGTATCGGGAGAAGGCGCTGAAGACCACCACGAACTACTTCATCGTCAGCCTGGCGTTTGCCGACCTGCTGCTGGCGTTGCTGGTGCTGCCGCTGTTTGTCTATGCGGAGGTCAGTGTGTGTGTGTCTGTGTGTGTCTGTGTCTGGACACGGCATGTTATCGATCCGTGTTATCGGCTCACCTGATCAGCGGACAGGTGATGTCTGCAGGGAGTCTGACAGAAGGTCACATTGGCAGAGGTGCAGCACCAATGTCGCTCCCCCGTCAGTGTCCGGCTCAGCCTCGTCTGGCTGAGGTCGGGTGTGTTCTCATGATTTCAGGTTTCATGTGGTCTAACTGAGGAGAAGGGTCTGAAAGATCACTGACTAAACCTGGAACAAGCCAGGTACACTCCAGGCATGTTCCCAAGGTCGGCCTGTTGATGTGTCTGCGTCTATTTGTCTGTCTTGGGTGGAGGGCACCATAGCTGTGATGGTAGGGCAGTCGTCTGGTATGATTGTGTCCTTGAGCAAGGCACTGCACCTCTAACAGACAGAATGTATCCTGGTGGCTGCATCTGGTGTATTTACATCATAAATGTTCATTAATATCCACTGCCATTATAAAGGATATTAATGTTAGTATTATCATCATTATTATTATTCTTATTATTATTATCATTATTATTATTATTATTATTATCATCTCTATCCGTCTGTCATGTTTGTGCATGTCTGCCTACCGTTAGCATGTGTTCAGGGATGTGTTAGAGGTGTGCACAGTTGGCGGTGGCCCATATGTTGTCCTGCTTATGTCCGTGAGTTATCTCGTTACCTGACTTAATCTGAGTGTCATTCTGCTGGCCTGCCTGGGGAAGGCCTGATCCAAACAAGAACCGTGTGTTTATTACTGGCTGTTTCTCCAGGAGGCCGGAGTGTGACACAATCACAAGAGGATTAGTGATATGAGCAGTGCACTGGCTCGGCTGTTCATAACCATCTATGAGTGAATTTGACTCTGTGTGTGTGTGTGTGTGTGTCTCTGTGTGTGTGTGTGTGTGTGTGTAGTTCCAGGGCGGTGTGTGGTCTCTGAACATGCTGGTATGTGACGGGCTGATGACCATGGACGTCATGCTGTGCACCGCCTCCATCTTCAACCTCTGCGCCATCAGCATTGACAGGTCTGTGTGAAACTCACCATCCACTTGACTTGATTGGACCTGTTGCCGCTCTGAAGCACCACTTGAACCCCAGGGGGCAGACATTTTGAATCAGTGCTGTGGTATTTTGGGGGCGTACAGAATAATTATGGGTAAAAAAGACCACATAAAAGCAGGAACCATAACCGGGAAGATGTTGTACATTCTCAGTGTAACCAGACTGAATATGTCCATTTTCTGACGGACATCCATGATGGATAGATGGATGCGCTGTTATTGAGAGACGATCCCTGGTGTGTAATCCTCATTCCATATCTGCAGGTTCATTGCGGTCTCCATACCTCTCAATTACAACCGGAGACATGTGGACCACCGTCAGATGATCCTGCTGTCTGCCACCTGGCTACTCGCCCTTGCTGTGGCCTCGCCCGTCATGTTTGGCATCAACAACGTTCCCAACCGTGACCCCAGCGAGTGCAAGCTGGAGGACAACAACTATGTGGTGTATTCCTCCGTCTGCTCCTTCTTCATCCCCTGCCCCATCATGCTGCTCCTCTACTTCGGGATGTTCCGGGGACTCCGGCACTGGGAGAAGGCCCGGAAGGCCAAGCTTAGGAACAGCATTGAGGTCTGCAAGAAGCTCCAACAAGCGGCAGCGAACAACCCCATGCGCCCAACCCTCGGAGCCATCCCCAGGTTGCACCTCTTGCCCCTGCCCCGCATCATCGAGAGAGACCTGGCCCAGTCACGGCTAGCGGAGGGAGATGATCTCATCCAGCAGGAGTTGCCCTACCCACGGCAGTACAGGGAGAACTCTGTCCCCTCTTTGTCCTACGCCCAGCAGCTCAAGATGAAGAAGAGAGCCAAAATCAACGGCCGGGAGAGGAAAGCCATGAAGGTTCTTCCCGTCGTGGTGGGTAAGTAGCTTTGTAAAAGGAGCCCACAACATTTCGTGCTAAACAAACCCACCGTGGGGCGTTGGGAAGGGCATCCGGCCTTAATCCCCCAAGCTCCGTCTAAGTCCATGTCCACCCCCACAGGCCGGGACTGATGGTGACATGTAAATCAGACCTCTCCGTCTGTGTTCTGTGCTATGGGGTCAACTGTTTTATCATCCGCAGAGACAAAGTCACTGTTTAATAATACCTATGTTTAATAAGACACCATGGTGGGTTTGCTAGAGCATTCTCCATAAACACCATTTGTCTTCTCAGTCTGAAATCTTTCATTAAAGCTGATGGGATGCCTTGGTGATGAATACATACATACATACACATATGGTCATTATTGTTTTTCAATGCTGGCAGCACAGCAGGTCTGCACCAAGAAACAGCTGGAACTTGTGCTGCTGAGGTTCCTGTTAGTCTGGATCCCAGTGGAATCAGACTAGTGAATCATTTTCTTATAACTTAGTTGTGACTCTTAAAGTTTTAATCCCATCCATCCATCCATCCATCCATCCATCCATCCATCCATCCATCCATCGTCAACCACTTACCTGAAGTCACGCCACAGAGCCATGCTGGAGCCTATCCCAGCACTCATTGAGGAAAAGGCGGGGAAACACTATGGACAGGTCACTAGTCCATCTCAGGACATAAGCAGTTAGGGGTTCAGTGTCTTGCTCATTGACCATTCAATGCACTTTCTTAAAGGAACCTGGGATTGAACCACCAACCCTCTGATTACTAGACAACCACCCTACCTCCTGAGCTATGCTGCCCCTATATATGTGTGTGTGGGTGTGTGTGTGTGTGTGTGTGTGTTTTAAGTGATTTACAGTCTCAGTGCTGATACACACATCGGGCAGGGACATTTCTGCATAGCAATGCTGTCAGGAAGAATTAATCTCAGAACTCTTGTTTCATGAAAACTTGAGGTATTTACTGATGACATCTACACTTTTTCATCAGCCTGCAGTTTCAGGTTCTACTGCAGCCTTGACGGAAACCGAGCTAGCTAGCTGTGCTACTGTAGGGTCAGAGGGCACTTGCCTGGATAAACACGTTGCATTTAGACAAGCATGTCTCATTGGTGAGTGTCCTCACAGCCTTAAGCATTCAATCCAATTATTATGGAACACCTCCTCTGAGCTGAGCAGCCTTTCTTCACAGGTCTAGAAGGATTTGGATCTGCTCACGCGGGTGTCGGAAGACCAGTAGCTAATTACCTGATTGTTGGAATCTCACATGGAGAAGCAGTGTTCCTCTGACCCTTGACTTACAGTTATGGGTTTGTTTGTAAGAAATCCATTTGCTGAGCTGACAGTTTTCTGTCCAGCCGACTTGATTTTGTTTCTCACTAGTCACCAGTCCAGCACCAACCCTGATTAATGAGTGACAACAGTAAAGACTGTTCAGAGGCTGCTGAGGAGAGGATGACCCCTCTTAGCCCATGCACAGTGTATACCCTGCATTCATTCAGCTGTACTCCACACACACACACACAAACACACACACACACACACACACACACACTGTTCACAGCTATGGGTCAAACTGGACCCGGGAGTCTTCAGCTGACCTGGTGTGTATTTAAGCCCACAGTGTGTCTGTCTCTGTCGTGCATATTGCCCGTGTCTCTCCATGTATGGCTGGATGAGGTTGCAGAGCTGCATTAGCTGCAGTGTACCATGTAGAGACAGTACACAGTGGGTTGAATGACTGTCTGCAGCCAGCGTTCCTGTTTTCTTCTTCGCTCCGTGGGTCACAGCAGTCATTTGAGATTCTGTGGAGTTTGTATTGTGCCCACAGTGAATCCTCTCTGTCTGGTCTGTGTTCGTGTCCATTCTGGAGCTGCCAGAACCACAAAGGAATCATGTTCTCAAGATGGTGGACGAGAGCGCGGAAACTGATGCGATTCAGAGTTACTCAGACAATGGGGTCTGCTGACTGAGCTGTACGACGCCGTAACATAGTCCATTTTTATCTGTCACGAGTAGTCCCCATGTCGTGGGGGTGGACATGGACTTAAACAAAGCATGGGAGATTAAAGCCTGATGCCCTGCAGTGGGATCAAACCTGTGACATCTGATCCCACCGCAGGGCATCAGGAAGGCCATCTGGTATTTAACATGGTGTGCAGCAATAGCGGGGGAAAGACTTCCCTCTGACATTTTGTCTCGCCCATGAGGGACAGACACGAGAACACGGCCTCAGTCTTTCTCATGGATTCTTTTCTTCTTCTCCTCCGCAGGTTGTTTTTTGTTCTGCTGGACTCCGTTCTTCGTGGTCCACACCACCCGAGCCATGTGCGTGACCTGCGACATCCCGCCCAGCCTGATGAGCACCGCCACGTGGCTCGGCTACGTCAATAGCGCCCTGAACCCCATCATCTACACCGTCTTCAACACGGAGTTCAGGAAGTTCTTCAACAAGTTCTTCAGAAGCTTCTGCTGACAGGAACAGGAAGCATTCCCGCCACTGGGAGCTGCCCAGTCAAGAGCTTCATGGTAGACTGGGATGGAGAGATGCCGTCTCACACTGCACGGTAACATTACTGTTAAATATCTGACTCCTGATTGGTTCCCAGTCTGACCAATCGTGTCCCAACACCTGCTCAGGTGAATCACCTGGATAGCTTCAGTACAGCTGATGGGGACATGGTTGGTGTTTGCATCCAACAGCCTCACCTCCATAAAGCTCTACTTCTGGAGCTGCATTGCAGCGTGAAGAACTGAAGAGCCGCATGAAGAGTTTGGGCTCGTCCTCTTCCTGTGGCAAACGTTTGAAATCACTTCATCTTGATGGTCACGTGCTGGTTGGCTGGTCGACGGAGCAGGCGCTGTGAGATGATGTGGATTGAAAAAGAGGTTTATGCGGATGCCGTAGCTGTATGCCTTACGTGTAAGAGGACACATGGTAGACACCAGGAAGAGGCACCAGTTGTGTGCTCATATGAACCAGTTTGGGTCTTACAACCCAACATCGTTCGTGATTGGCTCTTATCTGCCCCCCCAGCTGTTGTTCTGTGGGACTCGTGAGTTTCTGTCCAAGTTCGGTGAATATTCATCACATCGTAAGATGGCGACTTCTCCCCTCAGTGAAGGTACGACAGTCCTTCACCACAAACGACGTCGGGTCATCTCGCTGTCTTCCGTTTCCCACAGTGGTGCATCACAGTGACTCCCTTCAGTCTGCTGCTGTGAACCCAGGTGCCTCTCTCGACCATTGAGCCATGGGGTTGGTTTGATTCAGGAGCCAGACAAGCCGAGAACATGTTTGTAGACGAATAGATTTAATCAGTAACATGTGAGTCAAACAGGCTCTGTCCTACGTGTCTGTCCGGTCCCTTGTCACTACACTGTGGTGTTAGGTTTAATCCACATCCGACACTGTGGGGTCCATTCAGACATCACGTTGTACCAAACGAGTGTGTTGAGGATAGATAGCACTTATCTGGTAAACGTGAATTAGTGCTCCGTTTCATGTGTCACCATTAGTCCCCATGTTGCAGGCATGGATGTGGACTTAGATGGAGCTTGGGCGAATAAGGCCAGATGCATGTTGGATGTCCAGCTGGGGGCCTACGGTAGCTCAGTGGTAGAGCGTGCGCTTTGGGATCTGACGAGCTAGATGTTGTGAGTTTGAACCCCATGGTGGGTGGGTAGGCTGTCAGGGACGCTTAATCCCCCAAGCTCTATCTAAGTCTGTGTCCACCCCCACACCGCGGGGACTAATGGGGACACGTGAAAACGGACCTCTCTCATTGGCTGTCCTGCTAAGTGTTCATAACTACATTATGGCATTTCTCATTCAGTGTCTGATGTCGATGTTTAACATCACATTATAATGACAAGGAATAAGCTAGAGACACAGAAGAGAACCAAAAAGAAAGGAACCTCAATCACATCAGGGTAGCCAGAGATCAAAGTTCAAATCTGTTACTGATGTCATGCTTAATGGTGGCTCTGACTTGGACGTGTCAATGAACCTCAGAGTTTTGGTTCTCTGGCTCCGGACCTGCGACCTTTGCTGATCTGGACTCAAACTGTCGCCCTTCAAACCAGTTACTTGCCTGTTTATAAGTTTGGTCAGTGTAAGTCTGGCCGGCTGTGCCTGCTGTATGCCATGTCCACGTTTTATGTGGAAACCTTTCTAATAAAGGACCTCCTCTTTTTAAAGCAGCTCCTTTGTTTGACCACTTCAGCGTAACATGATCCACTGAGATGCCTGGTCCAGTCTGGGCCAGAACCACCCAAACTGGTCCAGAACCACCCAAACTGGTCCAGGTAGAAACCTCTTTTATGTATGATTGGAATACATTCACGCTGACTGTTGTGTCGGAATTTAGAGTGTAGTTCTGACCTACAGTCTATCATTCATGTTGTGCTTCCTTGAGACCTCCACATCGATTCTTTACAGACACTGAAGAAGAGGAAGGTGCATTTTAACATTTCATAATCTCTGTACGTTTGACTTCCCCGCTCCCCATTCCACGACCAGAAGAAGCTCAATTTGTAGTTTCCACTGGAAGGGTGTGTTTTAAAGTTTTAATTGATGTGAGCGTCAGTCAGTATTTCAAATCCTGTTCATGAGATGGTACTTTCAACATCTTTGACGAGCTGAATTTAGACATGTCCATCTGAAGTCACTGACTGTTGAAACTCTTAAGAAGTTAGCTAGCTAGCTAGCTAACCGGCAGCACATGTTAGCATACGGAGACAAACTCTTGTGTGTAAATACGTAATTTAAATTTTACAGCCTCACTGTAATGGTTCGTCTAGAGGTTACCTTAATCTTTAAACCGGCCAGTGACATCATGCTGCTTTAACAGAACTTCCATGACTTTTCCAAAATTATGAATTTGAAATTCATTGACATTTCCAGGTTTTTCATGACCTATGTAACCCTGAACATGGATCAAACTCATGTCCAAGCTGGCCTCAGTCTTCTGTGGGCCCTGCTGCCTGCAGACAGATAGAAAGACGATATTAAATAGAGAAAGGCTAACTTCATCCTCTGACATATCCAATGAATGAGTTTCCTCTTGTTCTTTCAGAGAAATAAGTCTCTCAAACAGCGACAGACTGTCACTGCTTGAGTTCAAATGTACTCCTGTTCCACCACTATCCTTCCACCATCCATCTCTCTGGCAGCACTGCATGCTGCTGCACCACTTCAGTTAAAGTGTGTTATGAAGTAGAGACGTGTATGTATTCACCAGACCAATAAGAGCCAATGGCACCATGCACCAACTAACCTTTCCAGTGCTGGCAGCCATCAGAGCGTCCAGCTCCGCGGTCCAACCAAGGGCATCAGCCAGGGCCCGCACACCACTGACCACGTCTCCCAGCTGAACCACATCATTTGGCCGACTGGGTCCCCACTCAAAGGGCCCAACCAGGTCCCTGTTGATGAGAAGGCGAGGTACAGATCCACTCACTGCTCCTGCCAGACTGGCAAAGGGCTCCACCTACAGGACAAGGAATTCATAACAGTTAGGCTACACAAAGGTTTTGAGTCTTCAGGGTTTCATCAAAATATTTGCCATGTGTCTGTCCCCAGAAGCATGCATTGGAATACGGCTTGAGGGAGACACCATGCAGCTAACCTCCAGTGAGGTCCCCATGATGATCAGCAGGTCAGCCAGAGGAAAGTCCTTCATGTACTTGAGGAAATTCTGAGGGAGCTGCTCTCCAAAAAAGACGATGTCGGGCTTCACCACTCCTTTACAGGTTGGGCACTTGGGTACTGTCCCCTTAATCACTTCTGGCTAGGGAGACGCAGAGTCATAGGAAACAACTGAATACATCCTGCTTGTTAATCCGACATAGGTTGCTAAACGTGTAAAGAACTCACCCGCAGGTCCTCGCCGCTGTAGTTCCTCTGGCAGATAGTGCAGGTAGCCGTGGCAAATGTACCGTGGGCCTCCACCAGCATCTCGGGTGGAATCCCTGCCACTTCACACAGAGGTAACAGTAAGGCTGGGTACTGGCAAGCATTTGTGATGGGAATCTAATATGAATATAATCAATACAATACATCAATTCATCTCACAATACAATTCTTACAATGTGCATCACGGTATTTCACTCAATGCATTGTGGCACGTTTTGTCCTCTGCATTTAAGCCATCCTATTGTATACGAGTAGTGAGCAGCTGCAGTGCCTGGGGACCAGGGGTCTTATTCTTTCTCCTACTGCCTTTGCATGTTTTTACAATGACACAGGAAAAACGCTTCGTGCCAACTCTTGCACACACAAGTCATCATGAGAGTCCATATGATACCACGTCTGCATTCACCCAGTTTTGACCCAAATGCTCAAATAGAAATAGTGAAATAGAAAAGGAGTGAAAGAGAGGAAGATGAATGGAGAGCCTTTGTTTCCACTCACATCTCTCCAAGCCGTCGATGTTCTGTGTGTACATTCTGAGAAGTTGCCCCTTGTGGTGAAGAAGATATATGAAGTAGTGTGTGAGGTTGGGTTGGTAGTTCCCCGGGTACAGCTCCTTGGCCAGGGTGAAAAAGGGTTTTGGGTTGTGGTGGAAAAAGTTGATGTCAAATATGGCCTCGGCGTAGGGCAGGTCATACTGCTGCAGGTTGTCATACAGGCCGCTGCCTGGGGACCTGTAAGCGAGGGACACGTGATGAGACGGACTGGTGGGAATCCAAACACACACACCAGGGTTTTTCTATTCCCGAGAGTGAATTCTATTCAGAGAGATGCAGGAAGGGCTCGCTCTCCCCTTATCCAGCCTGAAACCATCTGCCTTCACCAGCACTTAACATTCAACACACTGACAAAGGAGAAAACATTCTTATTACCGATCCAGTAGTTGGGTTAGCAGTTAGCGTGGTTTAGGAAAGGCAGATTCACCTTTCAAGGGGCAGCTCAGCCAAAGAGGGCAAACAGGCTGTTGCCTGGGCACCAATATCTTGTACTTGTGCACATCCGTGGATGTGATCAAACCTCTCACACCACCAGAAATTCAGACGCAGTGGCTGTTTACTGTCAGTCCTTGTATTCAGAGACCGCTCAGAGACCGCTCAGAGACCAGTCAGAGACCGCTCAGAGACCAGTCAGAGACCGCTCAGAGACCGCTCAGAGACCAGTCAGAGACCGCTCAGAGACCGCTCAGAGACCAGTCAGAGACCGCTCAGAGACCGCTCAGAGACCGGTCATCGGGGGAGTGACAGCAGCTCCCTGTGCTGTGGAGTGTAGTTCAGTTGCAGGGCGACCGTTTGGCTCACATTTGCATGAAGGCCTGTAGCTCTAACCTGAGGAGAACAGCGGTGTCACAGGGCAGAAAGGCCACACCTGAAGTCCGGGATGCCACTCGGCGTGCTGATCCCCGCTCCGGCCATTACCACCACTCGCTTGCACTTCAACTCTCGAATGCTTTTGGCGACGTCCTCTAGAGTCTGCTGTCTGTCCACGGCACCGCCACCTCCACTAAAGTAGCCACGAATCCCATTCTGCCAAGGACTGCTGAGGAGACAGAACAGGGCTGGCAGCATTCACAGAGAACACCTGATCATCACATGTCAACACCTCATTACAGTCTTATTCTCTAGTGTGTTTAAGTGGTGCGGGACTACCAGCCAGCTGAGGTTGGAGCTGTTTGACTCTACAACCAAACTCTGTAAAGTCCCGTACCAACCCTGAACACTTTGGTCCTCCTCCCTTCAGTTTGTCCTGCGAGCAGCATCAAACCACAAATCTTCTGATTGCCAGAGGACCCCCCCCCACCTCCTGAGATCTAAAAGGTCAGTTTTACAAGTCACCATTAGTCCCCATGTTGTGAGGGTGGATGGCGTTTTAGATGGAGCTTAGGGGATTAAGGCTGGAAGCAATTCCTGACACCCTGCAGTGGGATTGAACCCAGAACATCTGGGTTGCCAGTTCCTGAAGTGAGCACTCCACCACTGAACTTTCACCACTCCCCTGACAGTAAGAGAGGTGACCATACATGTGGAAGATGATGAAATGATATCAGGTGACCCGTTTCCCTATGGTTGTGCTCACTGCTGCTGTACAACATGGTGGTTCAATGCAGGAGTCACAGTCCACCAGCCTTGGTCATGCTGTAAATTAAACACTTTAACTTTAGCCATCAACTCACAAGTGTTTTAATCTATTTTAGTTTCTCGATTTCTTTTCCAAAGATCCCTCACAGAGAAATTCCTTTTTTACCAGGACTCGTTCTCCATAGGAATCCATTCTGCTATGTTTCACACATATTTGTCAGAGCAACTCCTTTTACACATTTATAAACACAGAATATCCATCCGCAATCCAAAAATACAAAAAGTGACAGAGAAAGGGGATTCTGTGTCTTCATCAGTGTGATTTGGTGACTAGTCACACAAACACCAGTCAGAAGTACCTGTGTGAAGCTTGGTTTGGAGCAGCAGCAGAACTTTGAGATGGACAAAGGCCCATCAGACACATGCCTGTAGCCCTCCGTTCTGGCTCTAAGAAACAGAAAAAAAAACCTCATCCGTAAGAATGCCATTTAACACCCCCAGCAGAAAACACTACGTGGAGCTTTACTTAACCAAATAACACGCGTGAATCAAACAGTCCACTGGCCTTTTGTAGAGGCATGAGTCCCAGCGGCTCTTGTAGCTTTGGAGGTTAGCCTGCGATACGAGCACAGTCTGCCCCTGACAGGGAATAAGGACGAGGTCATGACAGCAGCCATGGCTCCGTAGAGGGGCAGGCAGGACGCAGACTAAACTATGTGTTGGTGTTCATGGTTCCATTCCTGACGGCTCTGACCTGCAGTGAGTCAGCAGACTCTTACACGTGACTTTCGACCCGTCCTCTGTAAATAAGACAAGGCTCATCAGCTGTCCTCAGACCACCAGGAAGCCTGTCTGTCTCTCTGTGACCTCACACCGGCAATACCGTAATGTCTACAATACAGCACCCCGGGGAGGAGTTGAGCGTCAATACCGTAGTGTCCACAATACAGCGCCCGGAGAGGAAGTATATAGAGGAGCTGGGACTTTTGAGATTGTATTTAGCCGGAGGCTGCTGGTTTGAGCCCACTGCCTGGAGACCAACTCCACATCATTTTTCCCTTTTGCCTTGCTCAGGGGAGCAGGCTGGAGTATTAACCCTAACATGCATGTCTTTGTAATGATGGGAGGAAAATGGAGCACTCGGAGGGAACCCACACAGAAAGGACTTCAGACGGGATTCGAACCCAGGACCTTCTTCCCGTGGGGCAACAGCGGTAACTACTGTGCCGCCCACACTAAATACTACAACCTGAACCACAATACATTTCGTATTTCTTATAATTCAATCCGTCAATCAGGTGTTACTTTATTCAGACACAGGTTCATGTAAAACAACAACAACAACACTGTAAACAAAACAGGACAACAACACAGGTATGAAGCTGAAGCAGACAGGTCACAAGTCCACAGTGGTTAAAATCTACACAAACATTTGGTCCAATGTGTCCAAGAACCTAGAGGAACACCCTGTGTCATTTTGTGTGGGCTCAGTTAAAAACATTATAATCACATTGTACTGAATCAGTTACTTGACACATAACTTAGTTCATAAAATTCCTCAACACAGGATGAAAAGTGGGAACATAATTAGACACAAACATGTGACCTCCAATTGTCCATCTTAGAGGTTTAAGCAACATTCTGAATGCATCGTTATATGCTGCCTGCAGCTTCTTCATCTCTTCTTGCCCTCTAAATGCACCACAAATAAATAAATTAAAATATATACAAGACACCAAACATGCAGTGGAATTAACATAATGGACCGATTTATTTTATTTTTTAGGAAAAACGCCTCACGTCCAACAAGCATCTGTAACATGTACACCCCGGAACAGTAGGTAGCGGTAGTGAGTTTTAGAACAGAAGGCAACTTAAAATAAAGCAAGTGAATAACACGAAGAAATAGGAAATAACAAGCAGAAGAAGAAAAAGAAGGAGGAGGCTCGTTGGTGCTAGCTTAAAGCAATCAAACTTCATTGTAAATCTGCTGCGCTACATTATAATATTAATAATCACACTCAAACTATCGCTACCATGAAAGATGTCACCGGCTTCCTCAAACAGCAACAGAGCAACAGCTCGACTCCGGAGATGGCGGCGGAGTGGCACACTCTGGAGGACCTGTACAACAAAAAGTACAGAAATACCGACCACAGAGCGTCAAACTACCCTTCCTCGGCTAAGCTAACGCTAACTGCTATTCTGGATTCATACTGCTCGCTGAGTCACGCAGGGAGCTAACACCGGCTCCATTAGCTTAAGGCTAGCTAGCTGATATTAGCTAGATGTTTGTTTCACCACGGTGGGCTGGAGAATTATTGTTAACAGTCAGAGCGATTCAACATTGGCAGTTGTGGCTACTTTGAGAAGTTCAGTTGCATAATTTGATTTGCCAAGAAAGTTGTGTCATCAGTATAGTCAGTGGATTTAATCTGAATCCACCCCAGTTGAATACAAAACGTACCAGTTCACTAAACATTTATTTTATCCTCTAAATGATTAGTACTTATCCGGCATAACAGTCAAGAGCTTCATAGTCGCTGATGGTTTGTAAACCTTTTGGTGTCTGATATGATTGTGAATGACAAATCAGTAACATCTGATCTAACTGAGTTATGGTTTGTCCTTTTGTCCGAACATATTGCCTCATTGAGTTTTAGAAGATGCCCGCGGTATTCTGTTTTAGCTACCTGCTATCTTGAGTATTTGATCTGAAATGTCTCACTGGCCTTCTGTAAAGCTAATTTCTCCACCTGCAGGCTCTGGCACCAGTTGACACTGAAGCTGACAGAGTTTGTCAAGGATCCCTGCTTCAAAACGGGGGATGGCCTCATACAGGTAGCTGATTAATCATTTCCACCCACACATGTTTAAATGAGACTGAGGACACTGTGTGATCCCCAATACCCCACAGACAATGCCTCGATATTTAACACCACTTTATAAATGTATAAATAAATTTGGATTTTGCAGTAGAATTTACTGTCATGTAAGATATTTAATGGATTAAATTCCATCTTGAACATCAGTGCATCCTAAACGAATTGTCTGATGACTGATTGTCATCTTGCAGCTCTATGAAAACTTCCTCAGTGACTTTGAACACAGGTATGTTGAATCTCACTCAGATATTCACATCCAACACTTAACAGTCTTAATAGTGACTCTGGCGTTTTGAAGCTCATTCACTATTTCTGATCCCATGACAGAATCAATCCTTTGTCCCTGGTGGAGATCATACTTTACGTTGCTAGACAGATGACAGGTATAGAAGACTTCATTTACCAAATGAATGTTCTGCTTGGGAAGCTATATTTTGTTTAAAATGCTCACAGTATTAAAACCAAAGTCCTTTCCTTTAGATCCTAAAGATGCAATCACCTTCCTTGAGAAGACAAAAGAAAAGGTTAGCTGACCCACTATTCAACTGCCAGAGAAATAATGAACAAATTCCGCTCCCTACGAATGCATAAACTTTGCATGTTTGTGTGTCTTCCAGGTGAAGAGCAGTGAAGAGGCAGTTATTCTCTGCAAGACATCTATTGGCAGTCTTAAATTAGAGATCAGTGATCTTCCAGCCACAAAGGTGAAGTCTCTCAACCCCCCCTCCCTGTTCTCTCTCTCTATCTTGAACTCTCACTCCCTCTCTCTCACTCACCTCATGGTTGTTTTTACAGAAAATCATTGAAGAGGTGGAGGAAATGTTGAACAACTTGCCTGGAGTGACGTCTGTTCATGGCCGCTTCTACGACCTCTCCAGTAAATTCTACCGCATCGTTGGATACCATGCTGCTTACTATAAAGATGCCCTCCACTACCTTGGCTGTGTGGACATTAAAGACCTGCCAGGTAGATTCATCAAGGGAGATATGGAAAGTTTTAAGAGTTATTTTAGGCCAAAGGAGGACCATGTGTCAGTCTTGTTGCTAAATGATCCTCTTGGCTCTGCAGAGACGGAGAAGCAGGAGAGAGCCTTCACATTGGGCCTGGCTGGACTGTTAGGAGAAGGAGTTTACAACTTTGGAGAGTTGGTAGGAGTTCAACTCACCTGTCGTGAGCCAGCGCTGTTCTCTCTGTCCTCGACAGGGCTCACCAGCCCTACTCCATCATTCATCTATGTTTGTCAGAGGTGATGTTGTTTGCATGTCTGAGGAGAATGTATTGTCTTTGTAATTGTAGTTGATGCATCCTGTCCTGGAGTCACTGAGGAACACAGACAAGCAGTGGCTGATTGACACACTCTACGCCTTCAACGGGGGCAATGTGGAGAAGTTTCAGGGATTCAAGTCTGCCTGGGGCCAACAGGTGACCACTAATTGTGAAGAAGTACAAGCTTGAACAGATTTGTTTCAGTTACTCTTTTAGAAGCTTTGATGGCATTCTTTGATGATTGAAAAGGGGAAGTGAAGCTTGACAGGAAAGATGGCGTATGGAGTGGGCAAGACGTGCAACAAAGGTCCTGAGACAACACTATATTCTTGAGTACAGTATCTGTAAGATTCCCTCTCTGAAGCCAGGTACCACTAATGAGGGTTACCAGTTCCACCTGGCCAGAATGAAGACTGGTTTTTAGACTAAAGTCGTCTCTGTTTCTGTTCCAGCCTGACCTAGCAGCACATGAGGCCAAGCTGATGCAGAAGATTCAGCTACTGTGTGTGATGGAGGTGAGAAAAGCCTAATCCTAACCTTGACCCAAATAACTAGTGACATTAATCTGGAGCTCCTCCTGATCATATTCACCCCCAGCCAGGAGGAATTCCCTTGTCAACTAATCAAATTAATCAAGGTTAGGCTGTGGTAGCCGTTGGCCTCTGAAGAGCATAGACTAGCCCAGCTTTAGTTTGTTCAATAAATGTGTGTGTGTGTGTGTGTGTGTGTGTGTGTGTTTGTGTGTGTGTGTGTGTGTGCGCGCACGCACACTTTCTTGAGCATAAAATTAATCTTATTGTTGACCCACACATGACATATTTTCCCAACAAGATGGAATATTTCTGTCTGTTTTGGTGGAACCAAGAATATCAAAATTCCTTTTTCCTTTTACAGATGACCTTC
>OMLC01096971.1:0-23790 GCA_900302585.1 Regalecus glesne | reverse complement strand
GATTGGCTCCTGCATGACCATGTGACCCGACTTTGGATAAAAGGTTGAAGATTAATGGATGGATGGATGGATGGATGTTGGATGGATGGATAGATGTTGGATGGATGGATGTTGGATGGATGGATGGATGGATGGATGATGGGTGGATGGATGATTGGATGGATAGTGCCTTCTCTTTCATGTCTATCCTAGGACATTTGTCGATCACTCAGCTAATAGAATAGTCCCACTAGTTAATCCTTACAATAACAGCAATAAAATGGAGCACTAATCATACTGCGTTTGAGGCACTGTGCTCAGTATTTAGGGAAAACAACCACATCAAATTCAGCCTCTGTTCTGGGCCCACCATCTGCTTTACACCCTTTAGTGAAGGGGACAAAGGCCCAGTGTATGTGAAAACAACTTGTGGCCTTTCTTCGTGTCAATCTCTATTAGTGTAGGGGTGCCGCTTGAGTGGAACTTTGTGAATAGGGTCCATTCTTTTCATCCCACTGCTTCCAGGACAACCTCAGCTGGGGAATTTGGACACAGATCACTCTGGCTGTCTGGGTTACCTAGGCCATGTGTTCTATAGGTAGCTGCAGCACATCTGACTTTCACTACTTGACATCGTGACACAGCTCAGGTAGTGAGACACGATATTAGGTGTAAAATAATGTTCTTTATAAATGTGATCATTTCACCTTTGATGCCCTGGGTGGGCTGTAACTGAGGAGGGGCTGAGGACTGAATTTCAACAAAAGGCCTTTACCTTCGTGTTCCTCTGATTTTGTGAACCAAGCGAGTGTGGCTCAGGGAGGAAAAGAGCCTTTTTACAGAGGTCAGCCTCAATGCCCAGTGAGTAAGTATCGTACTCCATCCTAGGTGTTTGAAGGAGCGTTTCCACGGGTCTTTCTTTCCCACAGCTGTCAGACTATATAATCAGCACTGCTCCCCCAGTAGAACAAATTCAATATATGAACGACAACAACAACAAACCCTTTAATTAAAACAAAAACAGAGTGTGATTTCCTGTTCATACTGTATATAGTGTTCATATTTCTCCCTTTGATTAAATTGATGTTACATATTATGATCTAGATTTGATGCCTCTCTTACTGTGCTTTCCACTTTGCTGCTGTAACACCGGGATTTCCCCCTGTGGGACTAATCAAGGAATATCTTATCTTATCTATCTTATCTTATCTTATCTTATCTTATCTTATCTTATCTTATCTTATCTTATCTTATCTTATCTTATCTTATCTTATCTTATCTTATCTTATCTTATCTTATCTTATCTTATCTTAATGACCCCACCTGTCTTAATAAGTGTTTACATAAACTTATATAGTGTCAATAATGATAGTTATATTAATCTCCTTTATAGGGACAGCACATATGAATGAATATTTACAATACAAATATGCCAGATTTAGCCACCAATGTAATTTTCCTCTATTGTCCCAATGAGCTAGGGGTTTGGTGTCTTGTTCAAGGACATGTCAGCACACTTTCTGAAGGAATCAGGGATCAAACCATCAATCTTCTGACAACTAGATGACTGCCCTACCTCCTGATTTATGCCAGCATATATTGACTAAGTGGGTTATTATATTTTTATTTTATTACATATATATCATTATATTATAATCATTTCAGTTAGAATGGATTTATGACCCCTGGGTGCAATTACATTCACTATCTATCATCTTTGCAGGCTGGCAACAGTAAAAGGGATTTTTTACTTGTGCAAACTCATTTTTAGCTGGATGCAATCTTCCTTTTACATTTCAAGCTGATAATGAGGTCATGACAGTGGAAGAGCGGGTAGGCAGGAGTCTAATTCACTGAGAGATAGTGCACATCTCTTTGCAGTGAAGTCCCATCATGTCGCAGCAGAATGAATAAAGCCAGAATGAATAGAGCATCCTCACGTTGTCAAAATGTACAGCAGCTCCGGAGACTGGTGCTACAATGATTTGTGGCATAACGAGAGAAAAAAAATTGTACAACTCTCACCGTTTATTTATGATCTGTCTTAATTTATGCTTTAATAAAAGATGATCGTCAGTCTGTGGCTAAACCAGTCGAGCTACATCAGCTAATTACAGCAAGGCTGGTTACACCAGAAGAATGGCCTTACCGTTCCTGTTGTGAAATGTGTTGTGTGGTTTACATATGTGTATAAAGTAACTAGATTTTTGCTGAAAGATGGATGATGAATTGGCAAAATGCAGAATGAAATAGAATCCAGTTTGGCCTCAAAGGTTGTTTGTTGTACGCCTCCAGGTTTTAAGCTCCGAGGGGTCGGTGGGTCTGTGTAACTAACAAATCTGTGAACTAATGTTGTGGTGCTATCGTTAAGTGTCAGCTGTTAGTTCTACCTTCACCTGTCAATTGGTAAGAGGCCAAACTTCTCATTGCTCTTCAACATCTTATGCTTTTAGCTTTGGCCATCTTGAAAATGCCTCCCCCATGTTGACCCTCATCTGACCTCTCTTTTTATTAAGTGCTTTCTTTATTGCGCCTTACTCCTAGGACTTCCTTCTTTTTTTGTTTATTTTGTACTGTATGCTGTTATGGGCAAAGATGGTATTGGAAATGAAATTGTCGTAGCATTTGGCACACTAATGTGTGTGCGGCTGTGCCACACCAGGACACATGGAAACCGGATGACGTTTGTTTTTACAGAGTTGCTGTGATTGGCTAATCACTTGTTAGCTAACCCCGATTGGTTGTTTGGTTGTCAAACCAGGTCCAGTTAAAAAAGACAGAAGAAAAATGGCCCTTATTTAAGGAACCCATCAATTAAATATTGCTAATGACATGAATGTGAAAATGGATTGTTTCAACCAAAATTGTAACAAACCATTTTTTTCCTACTTTAGCTTTAACAGCATCACATCGTGATTGTGGGATTGTTTCGCACTGTTGGGCTGTAGCATTGCTGCAGGTAGCAGAGTTACAAGCTTGACTAATTTCTCAGTAGCGTCATGGTTTCCTTAATCAAACAGATTGTCCTCATTGACACTCTTTTAACGATCATGTAGCGTAAACTCAAGCTACATTCTCCTAAACATCATCGTGGGTCAAGAGGTGTGGAGCTTTCTGCAGTAGTCTGTAGGATCAGTAGGGGGCGCCACTGACATACACGGACCTGTAACCGACAGGAACATGATGGTACTCAATCCCTGGGTTGATGACTCGTCTACTACAGGGAAATACGCACATGTTTTGTGCTTGTTTGTTTTGGTTGCCAAATTGCTTTTGGAGCAGTAAGAGCAGAAAGCATAGCTTATCATCTCTTAAACAACTGAACTTGACATTTTACCTGCCTATCTGCTTGACGGATAGTTTTATTGATCACTGAGATAGCACTAACTTGGAAATAAGTTGGTTCAGTGTATGTATGTATGCTGACCAAGAAATCTTCTCTTGGGGGATTTATCTTAGCTTCATTTTAATGTAGAGTAACTGGCAGCTAGCTCACTATGCTATCTAAGTATCCAAGTAGCTTGCCCATCATCTCTGTTTTGCTGCTAAGCTTACCGCTTGGTTTGAATGAATGCCCTTTAGTTCGACTTTCAAGACCTTTTGGTGTATACAGCGAAAACGTACAAATTTCTGCTCATCAGCCCATCAGCTCAGTGAATTGAACCTACCTCAAGAACTGCTGATTCAGTCATATGCTGCAATAAACCAGTCTGCACACCCATCACCGTCTGGTTTGGATCAGCCACCAGATAGGACAGGGACAGACTTATAAAGACAGGTCTGTGGGGAAAATCATTGATGCAAGACTTATGCACCTCCAAAGTCAGGAGATAGACAGGAGACATCACTCCAGACCCCTCACACCCTGGTCACAACCTGTTCCAACAACTCCCCTCTAGTAGGCGCTACAGAGCACTGTTGGCCAAAACCTGATATAAGAACAGTTTCTTCCCACAAGCTGTCATTCAGATGAACACTTTACATTGTCAAGTTCCAAGAGTATAGCTTGTATATGCTGTACTGTACATTGTACGTATGTTCATCTACCTTAAGCATGTATTTAAGTTACCTGCTAACCATTGTCTCCATCATTAAACTTTTATTTTCTCCTATTTATACCTGTATATAGTCAATCCTTCTGTAAATGTGGGTGGCATAGCTCAGTGGGTAGGGTGGTCATCTGGTAATCAGAAGGCTACAGTTTGATCCCGGGTCCTGCAAGAAAACACGTCGAAGTGTCCTTGAGCAAGATGCTGAACCCCTAACTGCTCCCTGAGCACTACATACTGGCAGCTCACTGCTCCTATACAACAGGATGGGTTAAGATGCAGATAATTCTCAATTTCCACTTGTGGGACTTATAAGGCTATGTTTTATTTTTGTATTATTTATATGTGAGGGTTGTTTTGATCTTGCGTTGTCATTCTATGTGAAGCATATGTGAGAGCCATGAAGGGGAAGTTATGCAATGAAAACCTACATGGCCAATAAACTGATTCTGATTTAATCCACAACGCCACACCCCCTCCATTTAGCAGCCACCCACTGATGGAGGATGTCTCCAGATGTTTAACACCAGCCTTGATAAACAGAGTCGTGACACTCCTTTCACCCACACTGTCCAGCTCAGGGCTAATCCCTTGAAGTGTACTACCTCCAAGCGTAAAGTCCGAACCCCCATCGGTGCATCAACACCCGGATCGGACCGGACGTGTAGTCAACCAACACCCGTTGCTAGGAAGCGTCACGTACACAGTCCTGTCAATGCACGGTTTGTTGCCAGGACAACCCCTTCCCCCACCCCACCCCCTTATACCAACTACCGCGCCGCTCCTCCGCATCGCGAGAGTGGGGAGAAGGGAGACCGGAGAAGGGCGCCGAGGCGGAGCAAGCCGCCAAGACTTCACACCGACTCTGGATCCTCAACAGTTGTGACCGGAGGAGGTGGAGGAGGAGTACGGAGACCCCCGACTCACACGGACAGCCCCCAAACCTTATACTCACACACACTTTAGTTTTTTATGGCACAGAAGTGCTGTCTTCAGCGATAATAGTGCTCGTTAAACACCAGCAGGCAGTCAGTGAAATCGCATAGAAGGTGGAGGTGAAGGTAAGTGTGTGTCTGTGTGTGTTACCTTCATGTTGGATGTGAGGTGGTGAACTCTTACCGTTACTTTTCACTTGACAACGGAGTTCAGGTTTTTTGACAAGCACTTTGCTCAAGTGAAAATCCAATAGTTTTTTTCCGCCGTTGGCTGAACGGAGGGAATGGAATGGAGGGAATGGTCAAGTATCGTCAGTCGCATACGTTGTTGGATTTATACTTCACGTAAAGCAAAGTTGATGGAAAAGTTTGGATCTCGCATGTTAAGTCGGTGTTGCTGGCAATGGTGTTTGCACCAACTCCTCCCTTTAACCTCCATCCATCCATACACCTATTGGCAAGCGATTATCTGAAGTCAGGTCGTGGGGGAAACTGGCGTCTGTCAGATATTTGAATTCTATCGAGAGCTCACAAATATGTACATTAGTGCGTATTAAATGACAGACATGTCAGAGTATATATGCAGGAAAACTTTCTTATTTTGAGCGTGTGGTCGCTCGCTGAAGCCTCCTGAACTTCGACGGGTTGGCTGTGTGATATTCCCTCCGATAAATACGCCGTGTTTATATCGCTATATGTGACGTTAGGACAGCGAACTTCCACGCCAGTGTAAGATTTGGACAACGAAAGGCAAGCTGATGGTATCCAAGCAGGAAACCTTGTGAAATCCCGATCAGATAAAGGTAATTGTTGTTTGGTTTGGTCTGCGTGTCATGGCCGCATCATTAGGATGGCTCGCTTGCAGCTCTTCTGTTTCCTCTTGGTCTCAATCGTCTCAAACTGGAAGTAATGCAGGAACCCATTGTGAGTGACATGTGTTGTGTGAGAGAAGCGAAATAGATTAGATTTCCACAGAACGAGCTTTTCGCAGAAACTCGAAAAAGTGATTATTTCCCCCTTTTCACGGAGTAGTTTGCCGTCGTTGATTGATGTGGTGAGTGTTTTAACGGGTTTCTGAAGAACGTTTGGGTCGTTTGCAGTACCCCTGCATGGCTTTGCAGGTGCATTCATTGGTGGTGGGTGGACTGTTTGAAATTACAAACGTCTCTTTCTTTGCTACTACCTGAGCTTCAGGTTAATCAGACGTTGTAATTATTTGAAAATGCCATAGGTTACATCTGTTGTTGAACGGTAATCGGCAGCAAATATGCTTTATCATTGATAGATGTAATTCTGAGTTTAATAAGGAATAATCTCACTAATCTATATGGCTGCTTCACTTGGTCAATTTGGGCACATTTCAATAGAGGGGGATTTACTGCTGTAGAAAACCGCCAGTTGAACATAGTCAAAATGTAGGCCTGTTCACCATCTTATCAGGTACTTTAATGTAATTATTCTGAGTTCCCATGAGGGACCATCAGTGAAGATATGTTTAATGAGTGTGTGTGTGCTTTGGGTGCTATGCTGTTTCAATGCAACCATGATGTGATTTCAATAGGAGTGGGGACCCCCTGTAGTTGCTCTGTACCCTGTGTTATTGCTGCTGTATCCACCTGTGGAGTCTGTCCTTAGGGTTCTAGACCCATGTGGGTCTTTCTCTTTCTCTCTCTCTCTCTCTCTCTCTCTCTCTCTCTCTCACACACACACACACTCTTCCTCTCCTCTCTGACAAGTCCTAGATGTACTTGTCAAAGAGATCTCCCTCATTTCGCTGTAACTGTGTGAGTGAAATTCTCATATTTGCAACACAGTGGCACCATTGCAGATTTCATTTCTAGACAGCTGTAAGATGGTGTTTGATGGCTGGTGTGTAAACTGCATCAAACAGCCCAAAACACAAGCGAACGTCTCATGCAATCAGCCCTCCCTTGTTGATGCCTTTGAATGCCAAGGCTGAGCAGATGTGGAGGCTGTGCTGCATTTATGTTATTAAGTAGGCTGTTGAAACGGGAGTGTGTTGGTGGATGCACACATGTTCTAAAATGCATTTAGCTGTAGAAGTAAGAGGTATGTAGATGAGGAAAATAAAAGAGAGAATAACATTAGGAGGGTGGGGGACCGGCAGCTGAAAAGATAATCAGTAGGATTTTAGGAGTTGAAGTATCTAAAATACATCCATTAGGTGTTCTTGGATTAAGCAGCTGGGGTTGGGATAAAACGACTTTGACTCTTTCCCATCTCAGGTTGTTCTTAGGTTTTTCAAATAAAACGATTCCATCGGTTAATTTAGGAAAGAAACATCTTGAAGTTGATGTACTCAGTACTTGAATAGGCTCTGGACTCTGGTCATTCTGCTGCAAAACCTCAGACATGAAGCCGAGGCCTAACTGGGGCAGGTGAGGTATTTAGCAGCACACAAACATAATACTGTCAAATGCAAATTCAGGAAAAGAGGGCATTTCAATTTCATGCTTCCCCAGCTTGCATCTTCCCTGTGTAGTTTTCATACTTTGCATGCCGTTAACAGGTGCGGTAAACGGGGGGCTATCGAGTCTGGAGCCAGCAGTGAGCCTGCTGTTGGAACTAAATTGGGCTGGATTGCATGACCGGAAACTCACATTAACAGAGAGAAAATAGAAAATGAGTGTTGCATTGACTTAGGCATTTTCATTGCGCACAGATTTGCTGTCTTAAGCAGAGTTGCTGTCCATTTATTTCCCTTTTCCTTCTTTGGTGTGCGATATGTGCAAGTACGAGAAGCTGCTGTAAACTGGAATCAAATTCCTTATATGCACAAGCCCACTAGGCCAATAAAGTTGGTTCTGATTGTGAAATAGTTGGATTATATGTTTACTGTACCACAGAGGATAGTTGTGTGCAATTGAGATGTACTGTCAAATGACTGGTTGTGTTACCTTGTACATAGCACAAACCTTTCCTTTTCCTATTGATCGGATTTCAGTTCTCATAGTCGGCCATTAAAAAAACTGTTTTTGAGCCTACTGGGAATGTTGGAGGTTTTTTTTGTTATCTTTCTGAATAAACAACCAAGCAGGGATTGTGAAGTGAAATGGTATTAACGTTCATGAACTCCTGCTTTCTTTCGCCCACCTTCCATGATTTGTTTCTCCTTCAAACATTTGCTTGGCAGTGCTACTCTTTTCTCAGTTCCTTCCCATGGCAGAACTTAAGCAGAGACTATGAACTTCTTCATTATCTGTCTCATCTTTTCTTCATTTCACTCTTCTTTCCCTCCCTTCCTCGCTATCCTCCTTGCTCCTCACCAACTCTTCTCCTTTTCTCTCTGTGTGTGCATGCAGAACACTGGAATGTGGGACCCCTCTAGCAGATGTTTAAGGTAGGGGTGGGCTTTCTATTGAGATGTAACTGAGCAGTGGCCCCATTTAAAGGGGATAGATTACTCTGCAGGGTGGAATGATTCAATAAACATACCCTCAAGGGCTCTACTCTTTATAGACCATTCATTCCAGTGCTCAATTGTTCCCTCTTGCTGACAAACAGTTATTGGTGCACGTGTTATCAATAATGCATCAATAAAACTGATGCAAAATATGGTATGACCGTAAAGTCTCTTTTGGGTAATAAGTTTAGCCCAAACTTGAGTTAAAGTGGATTGCGGAATGGTGTTGTTGTACTTGGCTGTTGAGTGGACTTGGATAAAATTTTACATTTAACTGCGAAGTGCATTTCTCTGAGAAAATGAACGGACTGTCTGCAAGTACTTGGAAAGCTGGTTACTAGAAATTTGGGCCAGTCTTGAGCTGCCAATAATGTATTGACATAATGAACAAGCCATGCTTTCAATCATAAAGATAGTCTCATTGATACATTTATAATAGTGTGTTTATATTGTAGGTGATTACATTTTTGTTAAGCGTGTCTGAACTTGATATATAAAAACTGTTTTTGATATTCGGAGTGTAACTATCTTTTTCCCATTTTTGAATGTAGGTATCTGTAGTGAAAGGAAATGGAAGTCTCTATATTTGGTCAATGTATTCCTACAGGGAAATCTTTCCTGTGCATTTTACCCACACTATTGTATCGGAGTATTGCACAACTGAAGTGCCTGGGGAGCTCAAGGACACTTCAAAATGCTTTCTGAAGGAGGTAGGGATCAAACTACCGATCTTCAGTTTACTAGATGACCTATTCTATCTCTTAAGCTTCCCCTAACAAGAGAGCACAGCAGAGAGGTTAGCGTCTGTGGCATTTGGATACAGGTATAATGGCAATAGACAGCCTATTTTTAATATTTTCATTTGTTTTATTTTATCCCCTTTTTCACACCCGAATTCCCTGAGTAGCCTACTGCTGGGTCAATCGCTTTGATGCTCCTCTAGAATGTCGATGGGAAGCTATAGCACGTGTCTCCTCCAAGTCACATGATGACTAGCCCTCGCTATTTAACACATCACAGTTTCGCGGGGAAAGCACAGTGTTTGGCCGTTAGAGAAGACAGCACAGTACTCTCCCTTCACTTAACCACGAGTGCCCGGATGACCTAGAGAGGGACACTATTGAACCTAGAATACTTTACCCAACCTAACCCTTATCCCCATGTGAGGCTTAGCCAATTATACATTAACCCCCTACGCCACCCGGAGGCTAGACATCCTATTTTGAAGCTAATTGGAAACAAATAATCAGAAAAGTAAACGCACCTAAATATGCACACACATAGAATTGTAGTCAAAACAAGAGGACATGTGATTTATTATTAAAGAATTGAGTTCTTATATGCCTATCGACATCATGTGTTCAGATTAGGGAGTTTAACGGAACTTGACCTGGACCACAATACATTGTCACGTCCTGTCTCAGGAAGACTAAATTTGGTTCACTTTACCTGATCAAGATACAGATTAGACTCGGATTCCCTTTTACGGATGGAAGTTCATGCAAAGGCAGGAGTAAGGTGGTAATAATGGAAGTCAGCTGATTGTAGAATCCAGAGCTGCAATTTTCTGATTTTTTTACGAGATGAATACGTGCTAATGTTGTGCACAACATCATAGACACATTTTGTGGTCAACTGATAAAGTGTTTTTTAATGTTTCTTAATGTTCTTTATTGTTACTGCCACTTTGAGTTCTGAGCTCTGGATTACTGTGACTTGTACATCAACGAAACCAGACACTGGCCATGAGGATGGCACAACAGTGAAGATTTAATGCATCAGGGGAGGACTCTGCAGCCTAACCCATCTATATGCCAGTGGCCACTTTTTCAGAGATGAGGATGTGCACATCCTTGATAGGGATGAATGCTGCTTTGAACAGTAAGAGACTGTCTTTGTTAAGAAGGAAGAGCCATCCCTGAACCGAGATGAGGGCCTAAGAGTATACCTGTCACCATTGTACAATCCTGTGATTGCAGCTATTTCCCAATTCTCTGTGAACAGTGCACATTACCAGAGAATCAAGTCAAAGGCCAATTTGCATATGAAACCATCATGTGCTTCAATCATTATGCAACTGTATTGTTCATAAAGGTGCGGATACCTGCAGTCAGCTTAGACTGACGATATCACCTGTATAAATCTAACCGCCATTTTCGCTGTTCTGTAACTGAATATTTCTTCAGACGATAATCCACCCATCCATTGTCAACCACTTATCTGAAATTGGGTAGATGATAAACCAGTGAGTTTTCACTCATCTAGTTGAGAGCTTATTATAATGTATGCTGTAATTGTGGAAATCTCTTCTTGAAATTAGATCCGGTGGAGAGAAGAGTAGTCCATTTTGTGCAGTCACTCTTATGCGGGTCTAATTAAAGGGGACACTTTTTGTATCATGGGTAAAGAAAAATGGCCTTATCAGCATTCATCTATAAAAACAGTTCTTTTATCCCTTCAAATAATTAATATGGAGTGAAATTGGGACAGCATAGCTCAGTGGGTAGAGCGGTTGGTCAGGCAATCTGAAGGTGACAGGTTCAATCCCCGGTCCTGCAGAAAGCATGTCGAGGTGTTATTGAGCAAGACACTGAACCCCTAACTGCTCCCCGAGCACCATATATTGGCAGCTCACTGCTCCTATACAATAGGATAGGTTTAAATGCAGAGAAATCTAAATTTCCCCTTGTGGGACTTATAAGGGAGTCTATTTCATGTATTTAAATAAAAGCTGATTACCTACCATCTCAAAGGAGTATGTTGGTGCAATGCACTCTGAGAGGAATAATAATCTTGCCTTAATCTTGGATAGTCTGCCTGTGTTTTCACTACATGGGGATTGCTATGGAATTTTCAATTTAAAGCCGAGGAAAATTTAAGCTTCAAAACACCTAACTGGAATTCGATTGTGTGGATGAGATCCACAAAAGTAACAAGAGGAGGTAGGGTGGACATCTAGTATAACCACATGTCCATTTACCATTTAATTAGAGATGGGTGGTTTGATCCCTGGCCCCTTCAGAGGGCATGCCGGGGTGTCCTTGGGCAGGACACTGAACCCCTAACTGCTCCCCAAGTGCTGTGGCTGTGCTAACCACTCCTATACAATACGATGAGTTAAATGCAGAGAAAAATCTCCACGGATCTTAGTCTTGTGGCTAATAAGATAATCTATCTCTATATCTAAGAATATATTTTCTTTAAATTAATTTATACAAAAAATGGAATTTGTATCCTCTTTAGATTTTCACACCACTGCCTTTAAAGCCTATGCTCCCAACATACAGGAGTACAAACACACATTATTTACAGTAGCCAAATAATCCTTACTGTCTTGACGCTGTTTAGTGTGTCACAGCCTTTCATTTTCAGTCAGAAAATGAAAGATGAGCAACTCACTTTGTCACATCAGTCAACCCTTCCGCCCAAGGTGAGCGACTGTTTTCCTTTCCATAAAGAATCCTGTTATTTCTCGACCTGTTTTTGCACTACTCTGGTAAATAAATAGCTTAATTGAGGCTGGAAGAAGGGATTATGGCTCGTGATAGCAGTGTAGATCTACAGAATGCCCCCCCCTCCATGATTTCAATTTTGACAGACGAGAGAAAAAATCTACAGAAATATCCCAACACAGTGACTAGGCAGGCTTATCCAAACAGATGTTAACAGAAGGAACATGCTGTACAGGTGTAAAGCCCTGAGAGAGAGAATAGCCTAGATATTATGTGAAGAAATCTAAACTTTTTTTGAAAAAAATGAAGAGGGGAAGTGAAATACCTGAAGGTAGTGCAAGCCATTGTTGGGAATGGAAAATCACTCAGCACTCTGTTACTAGTGGATATTTCGATAAGCATGTTGCATTAATTTGAATATGCCTTTATGTGTATAAACAGCCATACTGAAGGATTCCTAAGAATCTTTAGCCTTTTTTTAGACACAGTAGCCTAATGGCTATAGTGAAGACAGTGCATTGATTAATGTCGATGTGAAGCCTAAATATGGTAGGTTATTATGAATGGACCCAAAGAGCGATATTACAGCTAGATATTGTTTGATTTAGGCTTGTAAAAAAGGCCCAAGGATCTTTAACCGGTTCTGCCTGGTATTTAATCTTCGTGGTAAGCTTTGTGGAATCACATAAAATCAACAGAAAGTCTTTGCAGTGTGTACCTTGGGCTTGGTTTTTTATCGAACTTTTTTGTGCCTTCATTTTGCTCTCAAAACTTCATCAGAACATATCCTAAAAGTGTTTTTGTCATGGTTCTCTCATGTGCCACCCATCCTCTTATAAGATTTATGGCAAATTCTATACATTTTCACAAATGCGTGAGGGAACATAACTGAAATTCTCACCAAATACCTCTCCATCTGTTTCCATGCATAGAGCTCTTGGAGCTGAATAGCTTTCCTCCTCCGCTGGCTGACTAAAAGGATGTTGATTCTGTTGGCTCTCTACGCTGGCATTAGCAATGGTTGTGCATTTGTGAACCTTTTGGACTTTTAAATTGCATATGTCTCGCTTGTGCCATTTTGTTTTGGAGGGGGATGTTCATGTGTGAATGGGAATATGTAGATTTGCAACCTGACATTTATGCAAGCTATCAGTCAGGAAATTAGAGTGTCTATCCATGCTTTCAAGATGGAGTTTTGAACAGAATGTGTTATTCCTATAGATAGCCCGGTCACTCCGGAGCCAGACTCTTATAACCGAAGGTTATTATCATTATTATTTATGATTCAACCTGAAACCATCAGTCTGCTCAGAATAATGTATCTATGTTTAAAGTTGGTGATATTGGACAAGGTTTACAGTACCTAATTCTTATAAGTCCTCAGATAAGTAGCCCTCATTAGTCCCTGATGGCGCACCTTTTTAATGTGTTCAAGATAATAGGCCCTATTTGAATTTTGAATGTGAATTACAAATCATTGTAGCAGTATGCTTTATCTTTGTTGGAATATCCTAAAACTTTTACACTAATTAAAGAGGTAGACTATGTTGCTATTTACAGTACTGGTGGTGCCATTGGCACACTTGAGATGCATCTAAATTTTGCTGAAAAAGTTCAGTAGTACTCAATCCAACTCGCACAACCAAAGTTTACGACATGGACAACTGATTGACAAGCAGTGTGTTGTTATTCCTAATAATGATCATTCTCACTCCAGTGACTTTATTCATTACTTATTTAGGAAACGTTCTGGATGCACAGTTAATCAGTTAAACCTACTTTTACCAGAGTTTTTATTTATCAAATAGATTTTGCCATTTACCCATGCTCTCAAGAATTATAGACATGGTCTATTTTTCTTCCAGCAGACCTGATGGCAAGACAAAGTTTGGAAGAGAGTCTTATTTTAAAAACATGGAACTTGATGTATAGCCCTATTATAGTCGGCGATTATCAACATGACAGTGTAGAGAATTGTGGTGGTGTTTCATCAAATGGCAATCTAAATTGAAGGGGACATTGGCAAATGTGTAGCCAATATAGGCTGGAGAGCCATGTCATATAGCTAAAGAACAGTTTAGATGACTTAAGCTTCACACTGATGCCTTTTGCTTGAGTTAAAGCAGCGTGGTATAGCTTATGCAAGTTTCCAGGCACATTTTGTAGAATTTAATGTTTGCATGTTAATTATTTTGCTCATTAACATTGGAGTTTATTGAAGGAATGGCATTGTGGATCTTTGTGTCATGCTGGGAAAATGTTTGTAAATGAAAAAAAAATTAGTTCCATCTTGAAATGGGCATCACACTAGGTTGCAGAATTTAACTCATAATTGTATTTTTCACTGGAATAGGCCTTGAAGGGGCATTATGGCTCAGGAGATTGAGCAGGTCATCTAGTAATCCGAATGTTGTTGAATTGATCCCCAGCTCCTTCAGAAAGCTTGTGGAAATGTTTTCATTTTAGCACCACTCCAAAGGTCAGGATAGATAACCTCATGGGTTGGACCTGGCTAAAGGGCTACCCATTGAATAGACCAGCCCAAGGGTGTATGAGAGATGTAGTTGCATGAATATAAACACATAAGAACATGGACGAGACAGCAATTAATTACATTAAATATTAGTCTTACATTTGTTTGATCACCATAACTTCAAGAGAAGGATTAATTGGAGTCACAGATGGAAGTCATCAATAAAGTATTTCCCATGATGGAGCTGTTTCTTAGCGTTTTATGAATGAGCAACCATTGGCCTTGATTCGTTTTATATGAGGAAACCTGTGATGGTTAAACACATTTGAATACTTTTTATAAAGGCTTTGAAATTATGATAGCCTGATCTCTGTTGTTTCATGTCAGCCTTGGTTGCTTTCATGTGAGGGTCTGCCTCAGAGGCTGTATGTACACTGACAAGCAAAATGTTTTTATTAGCTAGATGTTTTTACTTGAGTGCTGCATATTAACTATTTTCTTCCATATTTTCTGTTCAATTGACTTGGCCACTGTTCCAGTCTTTTTTATGGCAGGGATGTTTCTGTCACTGTGTGTGTATGTGCCCCCCCCCTTTCCTGGGTTGACATAAAAAGGGTTTTCTCTGAGTCCAAACACACAGGGGACAAAATATATACACCTGGTGGTGGAGATCTGCTCCCTACTGAGTGGTCTTTAGTTTAGCCTGGGGTGTTTTAGAACTGTGCTATCACCCAGCCCTGTAAACACACAACAGAAAATTGCTAAAATCTTGGAACCACAGTTAACATCACCATCATCCCCCCCCAACATACAGACACACACAAACCACACACCACCACCAAATTAAACTCTGAAATTGTGGGGAAGCACTTCAATCTTGTGTCTTGATGGATGCTCAATAATAAATCTTGTGTTGTGGTCCACATGGAAGCCAAGACATCAGCATTTTAAATTTGCTTGGAAGGCTCCTACATAATCTCCTGTGTGCTGTAGAGAACTAGTGTTCAAACAAGTAGAGGAAATAGGCATACATAGATAAATATGTGATGGAAATAAATTAAAATGTGGTGGTCCACTATTCTATCTTATGGAGTTTTCAGATTACGGTTTTAGATGCCGTCTCACACTTGTTAAATATTCAGTAGACAAAAGTAGCTTATTTTTTCTTTTTTGACCTAATGGAATCCTCCCGGTTCCCTCTGAAAAAGCGTGTGGAAGTTTCCTCGAGTGAGATGCTGAACACCTACCTGCTCAAGCCCTGCGATGGAATGGTGGCCTATCCAGGGTGTTTTCTCACCTTTTGCCTAATGAGCACTGGGATAGGCTCCAGCATGACCCCATGACCCAACTTCACATAAGTGGTTGACAATGGATGGGTGGATGGATGGAATAATCTATTTCCTTATCTCTACACAGACATCCATACAAAATATAAATGATGTTTTCTTCCATGTTGCACCACACATCATAGATCAATCACCAATTGACAAGATGTCTCAGAGAGAGAACTTGGCTGCTTAGTTAACTAACTGTCTTCCAGGTGTTTCCCTGCCTTTAAATTGATTCATTAAGTGCAGTATAATTGACAGTCTCCGGGCTCTCACTGTCAGTTTGAGTTCTGTCCCACAATTTTAATAGCCCACTGAGAGCCAGTGGAGCAAACGGATCATCGTGATGCAGCTGTGCTAAGGTTTTCTGTTGTCTGGTTGCTTGGACATTTAGAGCAAAACCTAGAAAGACACATCCAAGGAGTCGGGCCTTTAAAAGTTAATATTCTGGGAGACGATTACTTACTGAAATGCAACTAAAAAAATGGTGGCCATTTTAAATCCATGTGTTGATGTTAATTATACATTAAAGTTAGTCACGATTAGGCCCCATGTTGTGGGGCTGGACACAAACATAGATGGAGCAAGGGGGATCAAGGCTGGATGGCCTTCCTGATAACCAATGGTGCGATCAAACCTGTGACGTCTGGCTCATCACTTCCTGAAGTGCACGCTCTACCACCCAGCTACCACAGCACTATTAATCTTGTCATTGTGTGTGTCCGTTTATGTTTATTTCACAAAGAAAACAAGTTGTTATATTCCCTCGACAGGCCATGGGAAAAAAAGCAGTGTGACTTTACATCCAGGTTCAAGGTGTTGATTTAGGCCATCAATATCAATGTACATGGTTGTTAAAACCTTCAAAGTTGCTCTCATTACGCCAAATGGAAAGATTCTCATAATTCAACACATCTTGCCTGATTCTTTGGGCTTCAAGTAGGTCCTTGCAGTGCCAGTGATGATAAACACATAGAGGGCTGATCCATTTTGATTTACTGATTGCTGCAGGCTCCAACTAGGTCCTTGCAGTGCCAGGCATCACAAACATGTAGAGGGCTGATGCATCTTGATTTACTGATTGCAGCAGGAGCCTTTGGCTGACCCCTCCAACGGAGCCACGTTCTGTCACAATGCCAGAGATGACATTGATAGTTGAATTCTCCTTTCAGTTACTCGATGGAAACTGGATGACTTGCCATATGTTGTAGTTATGTTGATTTTGAACAGACCCTAAGCAGGCTAGATTATTAACCTACCCCAACACAATTGGACTTGAAGTCGGTTGCGCCTTAGCCAGAAGAAATCGAGGTCACCACACTCGGGCTCAAAACATCTGGCTTGCAGGTGGTAGAAGCAGACGACCAAAACAGGAAAGTGGCCTGTCATGATCTGTAGCCTGTCATCTCATTTGGCTCATCCCAGGTTTTTTGGCATATAAGGTGACTGCTTTGTGACTTGGAATGGAGTTTTTATTTAAGATTTGAGGATGGTTTTTTTATGTGTGGGGGGTTTCTCCCCCAGAATTCTGGCTTTCTTGAAGTTAAATGTTTGCCAAAGTTAACTAGCTTTTCACAGACTGGGTTCACAGGGTCCTAGCACATTGCAAGCCGGGCCAATGCGACACACTGGTATCCAGTGGAATGTGTGAGAGAGCTATTTTTGCACAATAGGGGTGACCTCATCGTTTTAAACTTCAACTAAGCTGGACCAGTTGAAGAACAATGAAATCTACATGCCCCACTAACCAATTTAACCCTCCCTATACATCATGTGGGTGTCCCTCACTCTCTATGGGTTGATTTGTGTATGTATATATCTTGTAGTTTACATATTCTTATATGTATTCAGGGTTGAACTGGTTAATGTTTATCGGGACAAGTGAGGGAGTTGACAACATTGGGTGCTGCACATGATGTATGCAGCAGCAAAGGCACCATCTCCAATGAGCCTTGTCCTCAGTCTGTCAATGAATGGTGCCCTGACCCAGCTGACCCTCTGCAGCTTAGATGGTGAACTCTGGCCTAGCTAGTATTCCAGTCTGATGGGAAAAGTCATTCATGGTCTCATTTCTAATCACAAAGTCTTGGTGAACAATGGGGCCAAAATCTTGTTCTTGATACGAGTTGGAATGTTTGTTTGGGCAGTTTTAAGTGCCACTATCTATTTTGTGTTCTGATTATTCAAAGTTTGACTGCCAGATTTTTCAGGAAAAATCAGGTCTTTTCCTGGCTGTGCGGATATCATAAGGAAATCGTACTTTGTCCTTCAATTAACCTTAGAACTGTCATTGAAAGAAAGTTGTGGAGGTGTCATTATTTGTTAAACTGCTTCCTTGAAACCCATGTTTTTTCCCCTCCTATACTTGTTGCCTGTTCTTATAAACCACATCTTGCTCCCTGGTCATATGTAATGAAAAGCACTGAATCACTCTGAACATGGCTGCCCTATTATCCAATCCCTGAAATGGAGTGGGCTGCACCATAGCACTAGAGTGTTTTAACACGAGAAAAGGCCAAGAACCCACGCTACTGGGCATCACTGCTTCAAAAAAATCCAGCTATTTCTCGAACAGGGTAAATACAATTTACTCCTTCCTCTACAACTTTATCTAATTATTCTGCCATCACCTGTTTATATTTCTCAAGGCCCAATCTGTAATGTAAAATTGATGGAAAACTGATGGAAATATTGAAAAGTTTGTTTTCTATATTAAAAACCTTACCTCTTATTTTCGTCTGTATACATCTTGTGTATGCAGGACTTTGAAATATGTAAACAATCTTTTGTGTGGCATCAGGAAACACTGGAAACTTGGATGTTATTGTGGTTTTGTGTTGGTCCTTGTGTTGGAGACTTGAAAGTGATTGTAGTTTCCAGTCCCTTGTTCGTTTTGGTAGCTGGGTATTTTTACGTTTGAATCAAGGATTGTACCTTTTGTGTTTATATGTACATATATACATATATGTCACAATTAGTCCCTATGTTGTGGGTTGGACACGGACTTTGATGGAGCATGGGTAATTTCTCTCTTTCTTTCTCTCTCTCTCGCTACATACATATGTGTACACATGCACATATATGTGTATATACATACATGTGTACACACATAAATATATGTGTGTATATATCAAGCAACTAAAATGGACTACACGTAGTTTTTACATTCATTTTATACACAATACACCCTCATGCATACCTCAATAATAGGCAACTGAGCATTGTTACCAAAGTGTGAAATGACCCCCCCACCTCTTAAGTTAACGATTCAACAATTGGATGGCTGTTGTATTCATCTATTGACTCTCAGAGCAACATTAACCTCTATTGAAGGGAATGTCAGTCATAGGAAAACTCACATCTTCTGGGAATGATAATGATGAACGGGGAAGTTTCATTAGGCAAGGACACTGGATTGAAAGGGTAGGCAAAGTTCCAGCTCGTAATTAGTAAATTGGCTTCATTTTTATATAGCACTTTTCTAGTCCAGCTGCCACTCAAAGCACTTTACTATCAATGTCTCATATACTGAGCATGAGGGATTTTAAATGTATTTTATTTCAATTTACGTTAAATTCTCTTATCGGTCCCACAAGGGGAAATTTGCTATTCTCTGCATTTAATCCCATCCTATTGTATAGGAGCAGTGAGCTGCCACCATATGGTGCTCAGGGAGCAGTTAGGGGTCCAGTGTCTTGCTGTCTTCAGATTAAGGCTGGATACCCTTTTCTGATAACCCACAGTGGGATTGAACCTTCAACGCCCAACTTGGAGGCAGATGCTTTATTGCTGAGCTACTGCGGCCCAAGCATTCTTCTGTATAATGCGTCTTCATGCTACCACTCTGATTTTGTGTACAGCTGAATGGAGACAGGTTGAGCTTTTTGCCCAACATCTAATCAGAAATGCAGATTCCTATTTCCGGGTTAAAGGTGTTAGGATTAGGATGCTAACACTGGGTGACATTGGTATGGTTTTAGATTTTATTGCTTTGGATTCTTATTGAATCTATTTTTTGAATTTCAGCTCTGATTCGAATCATAATTTTTGAGAAAGTATACAATTTTATTCAAAAGCAAAAATCTTTTGTCTAGTTATTGTGCTTATAGTCTAAACTCAAACAGCAATAACCCAGATAATATCTTTTGAATTCTATTTTTATTTTTCCTTTCTAAATTTACAAATATACGTTCAAGTTTTAACACCATAGCAGGCTATGAATAAAGATCCTTTAAATTGTAGATTACCAATCACGAGTTTCCAACTCGGTGGTTGACTCGGTGGCTGAGAGGAATTATACGCCTTTACTGCAAATCTTCTCACTCTCTGTGACAGTTAGGCTTATTTGCCTTTCATTTCATGATTGTGATGGGGAATGGAGATTCACCACCAAGTCTCTAGGCACAAGGAAGGATGACATTGGTCTGTGAATATATGTGTTTATATGTGTATAAATATCATTTCCTATCTTGCCATATGTGGGTTGGATGTCTGCTGATTTTGTGCAATCTTACCCAAGTACATTGTCCAAGTCACAGAAAGGTGAATCGGTTCATTTGGACACAACATTTTTTTAACATATGCATTTGAAATATTTCATCACTGATCTAAGTGATTTCTTTAGTCTCAACATGACTCCAGGTATCACCCAACCCCATAAACAATCCAGTGGCATAAGGACCAAAAACAAATTCAGTTTCATGTGCAAATTGCCATGAGCATTAACTAGAGTTCCAATGGCCATGTGTCTTGATGCATGTTCATTTTGCATGCTCAGCATGCTCAGGTTTTAAGGAGGGGGATGTTTGTTTTCTGCTCAGACTGAAGAAGTCACCTGGTGAGTTACGAAACGTTTCTTAATAAACTCCTGAGCCAGTTGAACAGATTCACCTCTTTTTGTAATGGCCATGTGTGTTACTCACAGAGGATTTGGGAATAGTTGTAATCACAGTGTTATAGGATGGTGACAGATGTAATACCAGATCCTTTGGGAATAGCACACATAGCCTTTATAACTTTAGTTAATCGTCATGGCAATTTGCATATAAAACCAATATCTGGTTTTGGTCTTTATGCAATTGTGCTGTTTATAAGTGTTAGGATAGCTGAAGTCAGTTGAGACCGAAGAGGCTACTTACATGAGTGATGAGACGTTCCTCCCAAAAATGTTGTCCAGATCAACTGATTCCCCTTTCTGTGATTTCTTTACTGGTTTATTGAGCATCCATAAAGACATAGTGTCAAAGTGTTATAAAGTGTTTTTTCTTTTTCTTTTTGGTAACATCTGCCTCTGCTTTTTAAACCACTTTCAGTATGTGCTTTGCTATGCTGGAGAGGCTTTCTGCCTTGCATTAAATCAACTCACTGCAATAATAGTTGTTCTCTGTATCCCCATCTTTAGTGAATCAAGGCAATGTTTTATAGAGCTTTTGCTATCCTCAGCCATGGGGTAGATGGTCTACACACTGCGTTGATTCACAATGCAATCAGTGATGAAGACATTTAAACAGCAGGACCTGACATTTGGCTATTTTTTTCAAACTCAACATGTTTCACTTGTTTTGCCAATGTGACTAAAGGCACATCTTCAGGATTCAATGAGTGGCTGTGAACAGCAAATACCCAGTTCTTGTACATTTTTAGTTCCCGGTGCTCAGAAAACTCAGTTCATTGTAGTTGAAGTTGACATACATCCAGGCTTTTGTAACTAAATCATTTTTCTTACTTGTGCACATAGATTTCTTGATGCATGCTCAATAATCCAGGCAAGGGAATCACAAAAAAGATGAATTGGTTCCTCCTGACAAATAAAACTCTTTCTCTGTCTCTCTCTCTCTCTCTCCCTTTCTCTCTCCCTCTCTCTCTATATAAATTCTAAAAAAAATTCTCATCAGATGAACTGATTCATTTTGTGATTCCCTTACCTGGAGAGAGCATTGTGGGCAGTGGTCACTTCCCTCTAGTTCGGTGTTTCAAGAGTTAATGCTCATCGGAGATGTTTTAGCACCTGACCCGTTAAGTTGCTTCAGTGGCATTCTGGCAATTGTCTGCAGGCTGCAGACAACCTGCTGGCTCCCTCCGGCAGCCATGGGGAAAGCCTGATCCGTGGTTTATGAATGTCAGATTTGCAATCTGAGCCAGCCCTCTGTTTGTCAGTAATGACTAACAGGGGCCCATGGGGAGAGCTAACTGTCCCAACACGACTTGCTACCGATAGTAGCCAAATTCAGCACAGGCGGCTTAGTTGTAGGTCTGCAGTTGTATTCTTAATGAATTGACCGCCTGTATGATAAGGTTTCTATAGCTCAAAAAGGACCTGAGCTTGGGGAAATCAGACACAGCTGATTTCAGAATTTAAAAGAGGAATTCGCTTATTGACCCTCCATCCATTCCTTCACTGTCCTTGTCATATGGTGCCTCTTTAAGGAAAGGGACCTTTGTCTTCTTGTCGCACCTTGTAGCTGGTAGTTGAGTGAGTGAGCCCCACCTCATTGACTGGGTTTGATTTACAGCAAATCCCCCTTCCATGAAAGGCTACAACTCGGGGTGCGTATTCATTAAGCTTATGAGCAGTCTTATGTTGACAAATCTTAGTTTGGGCACTAAAAGAAGCTGAGAAGACAGTGGGATTGCATCACTGCGGAATGAATTCGAAGCTGTGGCAGTTTTCGTCCTCATATTTCTCCAGATTGTGTCGGTGATGAAGTGCTTTTGCATTTGGCAGCACAGTCCGCTTGCAAATAGCTGTCGGTGCACTAGTGGGATACGGTGAGTAGGAGGAGGAGATCAATTGTGTGAAAAGGGTTTGTGGGGGTGGCACTGTGTTGCATAATAGCAGATGAACCCAGCTGTTCTGTGTTGTTCAGCCAATTGGGTAGAGTGGTGCCAATTCAACCGGATCCATCCACCTGTGTATGATGGAGCAGGGTTTGGTTTGGGTTGCAGGTGAGTGACCAGAATGACAGTCAGCAGACGACACTCGAGTTGGATTATAACAGCGCTTAAGCTAAATATACACTGTCACATTCTGGTGCTATTATCATCAGGGGTTGATGAAGAGAGGAGATGGTGGGTGGGGGTGTTTTTGAAGGGGACTCATCTGTTTATTTGGAGGGTTTTGCATAGATCTGGATAAATGTTTCCTCTTTCAACTCTTTCAATGGCCATGAGTTTCTTGTTCCTATTCAGAGGTTAAACCTCATGCCACTTCCTTCTTACCAGCAACAACCTGACCCTTTGTCTTCTTTCTTAGTAATTGCCCAACTAGCTCTAAATGAGTTGCAGAGACAGGCCTAACCAACCTGTTTAGGACATATTAGGGAAGGAGTAAAAGTGGCTTTTGGCCTAGCCTGTGTTGCCATGACAGCAGTTGTTGTGTTGTCAAAATCCCCGAAGAATAATGATAATGCAAAGCTTTGAAGATGCTAATTAGCACCCATTTTTCTCTCTACGTAGGACACGAGCTTCCCCACTGACATTCTCTCATCCTTCCAGTGCAGTTTGTTAGTAGGCTCAGCAGTGCATTAAGGAGATATATGCACTCATCACGTGCTGTAGAAAATGAAAGCTTAGTTTGTTACTGAGGCTCTTCTCATGTTGGCACCGTGTTTGGGCAGCATGTTTTGCTGTCATTCATCGCGGAAGGAGTCTGCGGTGAAGGCTCTGTTTCTGTTCATTTCCCTGACTGCCTGCCTGCTCTTCTTTTTTTTTACAGACTCTTTAAAAGAGCTGGAAACAGTACCCCACTGCAGATGTCTACTGGGAGACGTTTGTCCACCCTGCTAAACATAGACTATTTCACCAGCCCACTTGTAAGTTTTTGCCTTTTACGACTCGTTATTTAGTCCCTTTCTCTCCTGCTGTCGTAGTTGGAGGGGCTTGCACTCTTAACGTCACCAATATGTGATGAACTAAAAAAAAGATCGAAAATGTTCCTTGCACATACCAAGTGATCGTGGAAGTGGAAATGAAGAGTGACAAGCACACTAACATGTAATGCTTTATGCCGTTTCACTGGTATGCATTTGTTTGCTGTCCAGCATTAAGTAAGCCCTGTTGGAGGGGGGGGCACACAAAAGGTTGCTAGGCCTGGGGTAAGGGATAGATGACAATGTGTAACAGTAATCTCTGAAGTGCTACCTGAAAGGTTG
>OMLC01096970.1:0-24344 GCA_900302585.1 Regalecus glesne | reverse complement strand
AGGAAGTCAGGTAAAGATTAATAATTATAATCATAATCAATAATAATTGTAATAAAGTGTCACAGTCCTCCAAACACCTTCATTTCTTTCTTTATTTTAAAGCTTAAACCTTTCAATCTATCTTCACCCGTCCATCTTATCCTCTACTCCTAGGTGTGCCAAGTGCAGCAACAGTGGTGATTGTGATGTGTATCGCCGCCCTAGTGGTAGTAGTTGTGCTAGGCATCTACCGCATCCACCTTACCCACCAGCAGGAGGTCAAACTGGTTGAGACGGCCAAGGATGCAGACGTGGCGTGGGACGACTCAGCACTCACCATCACCGTAAACCCCATGGAGGTAAGAGCCCCAGAGAGGGGGAGGGGTGTTGGGAAGAGAAATGAAGGCACACAAGAAAGAGAGATATTGAGCTAAATAAAGGATGAGAGGGTGAGAGGAGGAAGGGCAGGGAGAGGAATGATGGGGAATGAGTGACCGTGGCAGTGAATGAGATATTGGAGAGAAGAGAAATAATGTGGAGGCAAAATGGAGGGTGTAGGAAGAGGGGTAGGTAGACTATGATGGATTGAATGTGGTGCGTTTTCTTGCATGGGGTGAGACCGAGATCTGATTAAGCCATGTCGTGGGATGAGATGAGGAGAGAGCCACGGTGATAGGGGTTAGGATGAGGATAGGCTGAATATGGGGGAGTTTGCCTGAGGATCCTGACATGAACTTGAACTTTTAGAGTAAATAAAGGAGTTTTCTGATATCTACGGTTAAAACAAACATGTCATGGTGAAAAACATAGCAGGCTCATCTGGGAAGTTAGCATGGCAGGATAATCACAGCAGCAGATAGTGACATTAATGATAGGTCTGTTGTCTTGATGCGTGCTCAATAATCCAGGTAAGGGAATCACAAAAAGAGGTGAATCGGTTCAACTCGATCAGAAGTTTATTCAGAAACGATTCGTCATTCAGTGCAGTTAATGACCCAACTTGCATATGAACCCAGCCTATTGTTGTATTGTTGTACTGTTTATAAGGGGAGATGCTGCGGTCAGCTCAGACTGAAGATGTCACCTGTTTGAAGGACGAAATGTGTCTGAATAAACTTCTGATCCAGTTGAACTGATTCACCTCTTTTGTAATAGGTCTGTTGGATGTAGGTACACCAAAGAACCAGCTTTGACAGCAATATCGATCACTGTCTGTCCGTCTCCATGTTGCTGGATGTGCTGGGACACTTGGGCTAAACAAGAGGGATACTAACTTGTGTAAAATCCCACTCACAGCCATCGTTTGATTCTTATTGAGTCATCACCTTATCAGTTATTAACATGGAAAAAAGGTTGACAGTTATGGAGTCATAGCTTAGGTCAAGGAAATGAAACAGTCTATCTCTCCATCTCACGACAGAACTTCCAGGAGCCCCGGGCAATAAATGAAGAGGCCAGCGATGAAGAGGAGGAAGACGAAGAGGAGGATGAAGACGAAGAAGAAGAAGAGGATGACATCACCAGTGCCGAATCAGACGACAGCGAGGAGGAGGTGGATGTCCAACTACCCAGGATGCAACATTCCAGCAAGAAGGTCCAAAATTGGGACAAAACAACAATATCTTACTAAACACGCATTCATACCCAAACATGAAAACCACACAAACTCCCAATGACACAGGTCCATGTTGAAAACCTCCAATTAGACAGTTCAGAGTCTCTCTGCAATATGAAGTTCACGTTGTGGCTCTAAAAATGAGGTAACACTGCCTCCTACTGGTGATTGCTATTGGAAAAGAAAACACACCACTCGTAAGTCTTAAATTTCCTATCAAACACAATCTGACGCAGTCCTACACAGCAATGGTTCAGTAGTTAAACCCTGTTAGAGAACATCCAGTTTTGTAATGAGTCTTTAAGAAAAACAAACCACAGTTGGGAAGTGAAAAGCAAATAACTCTGCTCCTTTGTAGAACAAGTTAACCCTCTCTCCACTTTCACCCTCACAGGGATAGAGAGCCAAATTAAGATGGCCCCCTTTTGGAGTCGTATTCCCTGGAATTTAGTCGGTCAGCTACAATAGCCATTCACTAGGCTTTGGCTCTGGTGAAAACTGATTTGTGGAACCCCCCTTTTCTCCAAAAGAGGTGTGTCGTACCCACATCCTGTCTGTCTGACAAAATACACAATGAGATGTCTGATGTCCCACCAAAACGGAAGATGGTTCTTATTTTTTTTGTTATTTCAAGTAGCAAACTTGTTGACAGACTTGTGAGACTTTTCATTTTGGTTTGTATGTGTTCTATCATTTACTAGTGCTCATTCTAGCCTGAATGGTGACTCTTCGGTGATTTTACAGATACAGCATATTTTCAATGGAACAGGTTAAAAAAACACAAAAGAAAAAGAGGAATTTTAGGTCAGTGTGCTATTGCAGGAGTCACATTGAGCTAGTCAGAAGGGGTTTAGGTTTGTTTGTTTGTTTCTGGACAGTCTCAGAACAGAGGAGAACCCTTGTACATTTTTATATGCTCCTCTAATGTAAATACTTAGTATAGTAGAGACCCCACCTCTCGACCCAGCAAACCACTCCTTCTCTCCACCTGTATGGATCATTGATTTTTCAATCCCTTCCTATGTATTCACGCACCCTAAAGTCTCTCATGAAGGGAGTTGATGCGGAGCTTCACTTCGACCTCCCTCCCTCCCCTATGTGCGTGTATCCGTGCCTCGGTGTCAGGCCTCTCTGTGAAGCTGCAAATTCCATCACACCAGTCCGATGAGCCGAGCCAGCTCCTCCACAGTGATAGGGTCAATTCGCTGGCAAAGGCACGGAGCTGTGAGCATTTTGGTATCGTTACAGTCCACATCATCACATAACCGATCTTAAGTGTCTTCACAAGTGAAAGGGCATTATCTCAAAGCATTGGCCACCCTGAATACGACTTTCTCTCATACAAAAATGGCCGGTAATCAATTCCACAGACAAGGCTGTTCTTGCTACCCACAGAGGGATGGCAGGCCCGTGTAGAGTGACCGATCACATTGTCTGTTCCTGGTAAGTTAAAGGGTTTATTTGACTCATAAGCCCCAAAAAGTCTGTCTACCCCCCATAGCCTAGTGAACCTTTGACAGCCTATCCACTGGGTTTAGCTGGGAGAATCTATATGTATAGAGCTCTATGTTAATGTAAAGATCTCATTTGCTGTTTAGAAGTTTTTACCATTTTACTGTGACACCTGGTCTTGTGACGTCACCTGCCTCTCTGCACCCCCTTTCCCCCTTGGAACCTTTGGTGGATTTTGCATCAGTCCAACCCCCTAATGTTGTCCCGGCATTTGTTTTAGAAGAAGAAGAAGAGGAGGAGGAGGAGGAGTAGGATGGTGAGAATAAACATGGAAATCTTGTATAATGTGTAAAACTTTTTTTAAGTTATTTTCTGGGCCCTTTGGTCTGCTTTTCTTTGGAATGGTCACTACAGCACTTTCTGTAAATTGGCCAATAAAGACTTGTTTTAGAATCTAGCTGTGGGTCTCCTTCTTGTGCATGTGTATATATGTTGGCACAGACTCTGTATTAGCCAGTAACTTTTATAATAGTGTTCCGATGCTTTTATGGAATTATGTGAAGGAAATGCATTTTACAATATCCTAATGACTGGAACTGTGAAGCCACTTTATCCGGTCAAATTCCAATGAGTAAAATTTTCCTCTGCATTTAACCCATCACAGTGGCAATAAACTGACCAAACAAAAAAAATAGACACCCCGCTATACCTCCTGAGCTATGCTGCCCTCTGGATATAATGCTATCTGCTGACAGGCATTGAGTCAGAAACAAAACAAAATCCAACAATAAAATATTAGTATTAACTGCTTCTGCTTTGCAGCAGACAATCATCACTGATGCCAAATTGTTGCATTTGATGAACAAACAAAATCAAGCTCATAATAGATATGACGCTGAACATCAGTCTACTACACTTGACTTTGCTGTTCTTTGTTGAATTTCTGCCATTCTAATAGGTATTTTGTCATTCTTTTGTTGAACGTTTTGCTCAGAAACTAACATTGCATCCGGTGGTTAACCTCACGACGTAAAGGCTCATACACAGGTACATGGCAAAGTAGGATGGGGGGATGAGCTCTACAATGTCGCCATCTAGTGGATATTTTGATGGAGGGCACTCTGGATGCATCTACATAGGTGTGCAGGTTTAATCGGTTTTGCCACTGGGAGGTTTTGTCAAATAGTGGAGAGAAAGAACATGTTTAAAAACAATGGTCATTGAGATTCGCATCAATATTCTGCCTCGCAACAAACAAATCTCTATGCAAACATATTCTATTGTACTTCCTGGATATAAATCAATGAGAATTGTGAAAAATAAATTCTGCCAACATGTAGGCTGGCAAAAGTCAGCTACACATCAAGAAGAAGAAGAACTGAAATAAGGAATCGATGTTAAAGATATTCACAGATATTTTGGTTTTAATAATTGTTTAAAAAATGGGGTCGGGGTAGCTCAGGGGTGCAACAGGCTTTGGGATCCAAATCTATCATCAGTAAGGGCATCCAGTCTTAATCCCCCACGTTCACCCCTGAGATGTACTGGTGACCTGTCCAGGGTATTTCTTCACCATCTTCCCAATGAATGCTGGGACAGGCACCAGTAGATCTTTAGCTCGACACCGGATAAGTGGTTGATGATGGTTGATGAAGACAACATTTCAAATGGGAATTTAACTTCTCACTATCCTGTCTCCCAGTTACTTTTAACTAGAGTCATAGAAATCATGTGTATGTGTGATCGTAGGTTATTATGATGGTCTCCTTGGGGACAGATGCTCTGTTAAACTGTGACCTCCTGACCCTGACTAGAGCCGGGGTGAAGGGCAGCATCAGCTCATTCCAGTGTCTGTTTGCTCAGGGTTACTCCAGAGAGGACTTGGGATGTTATCGTGGAATATGTGAATCTCCGTGATATGATGCTGTAATAAGAGAGTAGAGATGTCCTCCTGTACCACACTATGACCCCGGGGAGGACCGCCTCCACCTAACAGACCAGAGATGGCAGTTGTAAGGTACAGTATCTGCAATACTTGTGTTTCCTATATGAACAGCTCAAACTGATAGAAAATAATTTCTTTGCAGTATCACTACATTTTAGCTTTGGCCTCTCAGACCTTCATCAGGGCATACATGCTTCAGTAATGGAGAGACAGAAAGGAAATAACCAATTCAGTTCTTATCACTGGCAATGTGCCCATAAGTGCACAGTATAATCGCGCACAGTATGGTGGTAGAAGCTCTACCTCTTAAGAATTGTAGTTTTTAGTACTAAATGGCAGGCTGTGAGGCATACAAATGGAAGCTATGCTTATTATAGAATATAAAAAAGGAGGTAAACTACAGTGAATAGGAAGTAAGATACAATGGGGAAGCCCTTAATGATAGTGCCCACATGCATATCTTCACATAGTAAAGAGGAATCAAGCAAAAGCCTTCATAAGTCAGAGATCCCCAAATGATAAATTGCCATCTAAAAAAACAGGATCAAGGAAAGACATCACACAAGGCCCATCATGAACCATAGACCCCAAATCCTATACTAGAAGTGGAGGAAAGGACAAAGAAACAACACCCATATCAAAATCCTCACTGAGGCCCATAGGCTGAAGTGTATCTAAAGTACCAATCCAAGAGCTCTCTCTGGCATAGCTTTCTTTCCACTTCTCACCCTCTTGGCAATTTGATTGGGGACCTACGACTTTTGAAGGCTTTTACCTGATTCCTCGTGAGCCCCACTTACCATGTGATGATGTATTATGTGTGTTGGTACTACAACAAAGGGCTTCCTGTTTTTCCTCTGCTCACTGTGGTTCACCCCTTTTTATATTCCGAGATATGAATGGCTTCCAACTCATATTCAAAGAGGTGAAGTGTCTACTCCAAGTACTACCAGGATGTGCACAGGATGGGATGATGTGTAATTTTAACAGGAGCTGTGATAAAGACACTCATGAAGAGTTGGCTGTGGAGGATTTCTATTGTAGGGATAATCATAAATGGAGATAAGCGCTCTCTCTCTGTCTGTCTGTCTGTCTGTCTGTCTGTCTGTCTTTCTCGTTCCACCGCTAGGAGTAACGTGTTGTTACCAATTTAATATTGCGCATGCGCGACTCATCTATCGCTGATCACCTATCGGGCACGCTGTTTGGACTCTGCTGTTCATACATTCGGAGATTATCTTCCCCTCTAAGTGCCATCCGTCCTCCCTGTGTGACCAGGTAAGTCTTTATTCTGTTTTGGGTATACTGATAACTGTTCTGCCGCTTTTGTTGTGCTTTTGCTGTCCGTCCATACATCTCTCATGGGATCTGGATAGGATCCTGTAAGTCGTAGGAGATCATGTTATTATTGTCATCACCTGTTGGACTTCGGCGAGTCTTCAGTCCTTATTTGTACTTCGTATCTGTCGCTGTCGTGGTTTGGACTGTGCTTGTTCTAACTTTGGAGGTCTTTATTCCACCCGTCTCCCCTGCATGGCCAGGTAAGCTTTGGTCTGTTTGTTGGCATAATTGTGACTGACGTGCTGGTTGTGTTTGTTGGTTGGTGAAGGAATGGCGTCCGCCGAGACGCCACCTCCGTCTGTCCAAATGTCGGTCGTGGGATTCGGATGGAGGAGTGTGATGGAGGTTTTGCAGGTTGTAGGATGGCATGTTGTGATTATGACTACCTACTGAGTTTTGGCTTTCCCTTAAAAAGTAGGTTAACTAAAACTGCTGAACTTGGTCTAAGTCAGACCCTGACTACATTTAGAAAATGGCCTTTTATGTACAACTACTTTTAAAAGGCTACAGTCTGTTCAGTGAAGAGTGGGCGTACCAGAACACACTTTTCATACCTCGGTTGTTTATACAGATGTTTAATATAAATGAATACCTTGGTTTAACGCCCTTCATAAAGGCGCTGTACTAAGCACCAGCTCTCTGAGGACGCCAAGGATTTTCACTGCCTAGGTCTACGAGGGCTGCTGTTTGAGGTTTGGTGGAGTAAAGTAGGTGGTGTAAAGTGAGCCGGTGGTGTAAAGTGAGCCGGTGGTGTAAAGTGAGCTGGTGGAGTAAAGTAGGTGGAGTAAAGTGAGCCGGTGGAGTAAAGTGAGCTGGTGGAGTAAAGTAGGTGGTGTAAAGTGAGCTAGTGGATATAGTGGGTGGTGTAAAGTAAGAACAGCCAGGGGGAGAGAACACAGCCCCCGGGGACCTCATCATGGTCCATCATCCATGATGAATATTATAATGAGGGTCAGGATGAAAGGTGGTGGTCTGCCCTCAACCCACCCTCCTCTTTGGGCTACAGAGTGAAGCTCATTTCTTTACCACGGTCTCCACCACTTTGACTTATTTGTTCATGCAGCTTAAATACATGTTACATGTGAATTAAGGATGTAAGTGAAGCATTGTATACGTTTTAACGTATGGCAGTGTGGTCTGAAATATAGGAAACATTAGGTTGGTATAAAATGTGAGATAGCAAGGTGAACTAGTTGATAGTTTCATGAACACTATGGAGCCTATCTTCAGTGTTGGCTTGAAGATGGTTGTTTCAGGGTTCACTGTGACCGGGCATTGTTCATTCTCAATATATCCAGTCGAATACACTTGATCCCCAAATTGAAATGATTAGGAGCCGATAATTCCGGATATGCCACGTTTCGCTTGGAATAGATTCTAGGTTGTAATTTTTGTTGAGCTGTGTTTCTGTAACTGGCCCCTGGTGTTGTGGGTAGACTATACTGGTGTATACCACATGCATAAAGTTAAACTGAAATTTCAAAGCAATTATCTAGTTTGGAATAACATTTAATAAGATCCAATTCAACCTGGTGACATTTTTTTTAATTTGTGTTCCACTCGTGAAAAGCCAAATGCAAGACTGTTTAACATGGCCTGTGGCAGCATGTCTCAACAGACGCATGTTCACATTACTACAGGGGGGCAAGTGAAAGAATAAAATAAATATTTCCATTAAGATTGAGATTGAAATTAAATGATATATTTGTAATTGTGTTTTAAAACAAGGAATGGCAGCTGATCACATCCAAAGGTTTATTTTGATTGACGCAGGCTCACAGAATACTTCACCTTGACTCTGTAAAACACAAGAACAGCAGCTACAGTGCACCAAAATGAAAATAGGGGTAAGTCTAAATAGCTGCTTTAGCTGTTTAGAGTCTAACCATTTGACAGTAGAATGTGAGGAATTTATGCCAATCAAGACAAATGGACAAATCCCTCATATTATTTTTACAAAAACAAAAAGCTCACTTTCATGGGATTACAAGTCTTGTTTGACTTGCTGGTTTAACGATGTGAAGCAATTACACCAGTGCTCACACCCCAGTGGCTGCATTACCATCATTACTTTAGCACTTCACGGTGAAGGGCACACTAATCCGCTTCCTTCCATTTGCCAGACTGCCATAGCAGCAGTGTCTGGGACATGCCGGATGCCACAATCAAGATCAAATTGAGGAATGCATGTGAGAGATTCGCTTTGCTTAGGGGTTCACAGGAGCCCCTATATAAACACCTCCATCATCAGTGGTCACTCGGGGTTGAGTATAACCATCTTTCTAGATCCCTGTGGATGTATAGCTGGGGGTTGATCCTGTAGAGGTTGATCCTGGAGTTGCATATCTAGGGGCAATGGGGGCATGGATGTGAAGATGTGGTTGAGGATATGGTTTGAACCTTTCTGGTAACTCCCTCACATTATATCAGGTTGTTTTGGTGTGCAGTGCTCTATAGTGCCCACTAGAGGGAAGGAGCTGGGACAGGTTGTGATGAGTCTGTAGTGATGTTGCCTGCCCGTTTTCTTACTCTTGGAGATGCACAAGCCTTGACTAGTGGGCAGGTTGGCACCATTGGTTTTCTGTGCAGATGTGATTGTTTGTTGAAGTCTGCTCCTGTTCTGCTTGGCGGGCAGTCCAAACCAGATGGTGATGTATGTGCAGAGGACATTGCTACATTATAGCATTGTAAAATTGAATCAGCAGTTCCTGAGGCAAGCTGAACTTCCTGAGCTGACAGAAAGTACATCTGCTGCAGGGCCTTTTTGGTGATTGTGTCTGTCGGATGTCCTCCTTAGATCCTGCGAGATTATGGAGCCCAAAGTGTGTAGGTTTTCACTGCAGACACCGTGCTGTTGAGTATGGAGGGGGGCGGTGTTAGGAGGGGCTCCTTTTCAAGTCAAATATCATGAAGAGCCCCCCCCAACACTGCCCCACCACATGCTATGTTTTCCTCCTAGGGTGCTGAACTTGGCACGCTTAGCCTCTGAGGCAATATAAGGTGCTTCCTGAGGCATCGCTGTGGGTATGCCTACAAGTGCCCTCAGGCGCCTCCTCTGTATGTGGTCAAGGTATCTGACCCATGCCCACCCGTAAGGTGGGCAGCACTGCCAATTTGTACACCATTATTTTACTTCTGCTCATTATTTTAAAAAAACCTTTTAGTCAATGTTGAGAACGCCAAGCTTGTGCAATTGAGATGATGTATTTTACTATCAACGTGGGCTTTGGAAGAGAGAAGGCTACAAAGATATGGAAAGTATTCCATGCTTTGGGGTCTGGTGTTGTCTGCAGAGATGGATGGGGGCAGATTAGGTATATTTCTATTGGATGGGGGTTGGTAGAGGATATACGTCTTTTTATTTTAATTTACACACACACCTGTTAACATGTTTCACACAGGGAGTGCAGCATAGATGCAAACTTGGTTGTTGGTGATCAAACTGGCCAGTAGATGGCAGCAGTAGCTTTGAGCAAGGCACGGGATCACCACATAGGTGATGGAGCCGATAGCACCACGATTCCATCTTTTAGCATCCTTTAAGCAAACGACGTGTAAAGTTTCAAACGAAAGATAGAAAATGCACGAATCGGCCTATTTGATCTAGCACCATCAATAGACTCTAAACAGAATGTAACGGCAGGACATTGGGCAAGGATCTTAAAAACAAAGACACTCAGGGAATTACCCCTAAAACAGCCAATTGCTGCCCATTTGTGTACCCACATGAGAGGCGAATAACACAATGCCACTGTGTTTATAAGTGGGTCAGTCACACCATTTGTCCACATTAAAGCTTGCATTTGTTTTCATAGTTGTATATGTAACATTGCATTCACATATTAACCTGGGTTTTATTTATTGAGCTTATAATTATTTTTTACATTTACACCTGCATTTATGACCGTGTTGAAGTTGGCCTGTTTATCGGTTTAAGTCCTGAATTTATTGAGTCCTTGTTTAGGTTGCGCTTCTCACTATACTCACCATACTTTTCAGGAGAGGGGGGGTTCACACAGTGACCTCCAACTTTAAACTCATGGGTTAGACCAAGCACGGAGGACTTCGTTTACTTAGGTCGATGTGTGGTTTAGTATCTATGGCTTGTCCTTATTATGGTGTGTAATGAGGATTATGTTGTGGGCGATGGGATTTGTTGTAATGTCGTGTTGAATGATACAAGTCGCATTGTTAGATGTTGGTTGATATAAGGGGAAGGACACCGCCCCCTGGTGGTTCACTAGATACTACTGTAGTTGATTGGAGGGTCTATTTGAAGGGAGAGATGTGGGTTTGGGAGGATAACTGTTTTCTCCTGTCTTAGATTGGGTTTCCTAAGTTAGGCCAGTTAAATGGCCACAGGCCATACCCGAGATCATACCCAACTGGTTGAGGCCTCCAAACAGGGCACCAATAGAAACTATGAAATCTGCTGTGGTGACCCCTGAAAACAGGGAATGGGCCAAAAGGAGAAAAATATTAATTATTTAAAATGGATTTTAAGGAGAATGACATCTAGTATGTGCCAGGCAGTGTGTGGTATGATATAGAGTGTGTTTTCTGTAGTATGGATGCTGGTACGTGTGAGGTAATATGTGTTGTTATGTACAGTGAGTTCTAGGCAGTAGGTGCTGGTAGTATTCGGTTATTATATAAAAGGAGTTTTAGGGATTATGACCTCTTTTTGTTTTGCCATGGGACAACAGATGAAAACTAGCATGGTAGCTAAATCTGGCAAATTAACATTTGACTTTAAATGTTCATTAATATGCACTGACCCTATTCAAACAAATAAAAAAAATGATTTGCTCGTATAAACCATTTTTGAGCCACTTGTTTGGTTAACCTGGACAGAATTAATCTCTTGTTCAACTCATTCCACAAGCCTGAGTCTGCCTCGTACCACCTTCCAAGCCACTCTGGCCAGGCATCCTCACACACCGAGATAAGAAAAAACCCAGTCTGCTGGGGCTGCACACTGTCACTGAGACAGAATGTGTTTAGGGAGATGCAGAGACTCTAATAAGCACCGGGCATGAAATAGGTCACTGAGACACCATGCTAACAGGGACTGCTGTGTGCTTTGCCTAGCAGTCAGCTGGTCAAATGGTAATCCAAATAAAGCATATCTAGAAGCAAATTCACACGCTTGGATTCCTACAATTGCATTCAAATGCAGACTTGCTCTTGGGTGCTCAGGGATATGCCACTTGCACTGCCTTGGTGGAGGCCATTTTGGCTAATTAACTCGGTGACTAATGGACAGAGGGTCATTTTAGCAAAAGTAGAGATAGCAGGCAGGCGAGTCTAACTGGAACTTTCTGAAAAAAATAGCACCTGAAATTACTGCCGACTTATTTTACATACATCTCATACGTTAAACTTTGAAAAAAATATTTTCCAATCATTTCCAGTCCACTTATCTCATTCAGAAATGGCAAAGGTGCATGGAGCAAGAGTCAGAGGAGGGAATAGACTGGGAAAACAGACTGTAGAGAGATAAGGGAAAGCGCCGTACTGCTGGGCCCCACAGTGAGCGGCTCTGCGTTTCACTGCTGTATACCAGGGAGGAATGACTCGCGTCAGTGCTCCTTTTGATACATTCAGTGTCAATTCTTGCAGCTATGAGTTTTCACACTATTTTTACCTCTATAGCCAAAATGCATCCATATGAATCCTAAAGGTTCATGATAAGGAAATGTTTACAATTTCCTTCCTTTAACATAATTTTAACAAGCAATCTTCAATTGGATGCTCTTTCCTCAGTTCCCACATTCATGAATACATAAAGGCTTCTACAGATCCTGTTGAAGACCTTTTTTATTTTCATGTCATTTATACTCAGAAGCAGAAAGGAGAACTGTGCACCTGGAAAAAGACACTTTCTCTATGTAGTGTTAAAACATTGACACCTCCTGTTATTCCCACTTCCATTCCTTTCTGCCTTTTTTCTTTTCCCCCAAGTGTCAGCCGCCCTGCAGGCATAACTCTCCTCCACTGTCTTTGGTTCATTTCATCCACACCTTTCTCTGGTTACCAGCAGACAGCCGCATTCCAGGCAGGGAATAGAAAACTCAAGTAGCACTTAGAGTTGTCCAGCAGAGGTGGCTGAGTGCGAGTGCCATCATTGTAGGGTGGATGTTTCTGCGTATCTCGGTTCCTGGAAGCATTCTTGCCTCTTAGCACAACACTGACCTTGGAGTGACCGGGGATGGCTCTGATGAAATAGGGTCAATCCCGGGGATATGAGCAGAAGGTGTGTGTGTGTGTATGTGTATGTGCAACACAGGCTTAGTATAAGTAACTATTACTCGTATTGTAGTGCTAGTAACTAATAGTAGCATCTCTCTGGAGACTAACATAAAATATCGGATATGTTTTGAGATACTGATCTGTATCCATGTGAAGAAGGTTGGTTCTGCATTGCTTTTTAGCTATTGTAAAGGTTTGGTACCAATAACCCCTCTAATGACTGATAATTGAACATAACTTTGTTGATAGTAATGACTGGAGTTAAATGTAGAGACCCCCCCCTCATTTCCACATGTGTAAAGATCCCTCATGCAGGACACAGAGAGAGAAACCCTACCCTCTCAGAACTGTGCCAGATAGACGTCTTTACATGGAGCCTGGTGCCTTGAAAGAGGCAAGAGGGACAGTCAGAATCACATTCATAAATGTAACACGCTTTACCCTGAAAAGCAACAAAGTGAGACAGACAGAAGATTCTCATTCCATGAATTATGGATATGTGCCTGCCTCTGCAGAAGACTGGGCTCCAACTATCTCTGTTAACTATATTGTTCCAGTGTGTGTGCATGTTTGAAAGTGCCGTCAATTCCCAAGAAGAGATTGAGGGGGGGGTGCATTGTAATGGACAGGCAGGCAGTGGCTTGTCAACAGGAGCTCACACAAAGAAATGATAAGCCAGATATCATGGGTTTGATCCCCTGGCGTCAGGAAGGGCATCGAGCCTTAATCCCCATAATGTAGGGACTGCTTAGAGAGAGAGAGAGAGAGAGAGAGAGAGAGAGAGAGAGACCCTCCCTTATTGGGCTTTTAAGTTTCAGATTTGTCAGCTTAATTGATTCGGAAAGTTTGAAGTGGCTCAGCTTTGTAACGTCAACAGGGAGACACTTCTGTAAAGGTAATAGCATATCATAGTTTTAGATGTGTCATAAAACACAGATGCCAAAATGCCATTTTTGAACTATGAGCTTCTTTTCCTCCTTTCTCCCATCCTCTCTTCATTTAATCTGTGAAATATTAACTTGCTGTCATACTTGTGATTATATTCAAAGTTACATGCTAAATGCAAAGGAGTTCTCTCGAGGCCAGTGGCCAGGTGTGAGTGAGCAGGCATTGTATTGTAGATTGTTGCCATGTGTCTGAGTTTCCAGCACACCCCTGACCATAGATTGACCAGGGAGGGGATTGATAACTGGATAAACCCAAGAAACCAGGCAGAGGCAATTATATCCCCCAACGTTATGGAAAGTACATGTGTTATGCAGATGTAGACACCAAACAAAGGGAAGTGACTTATTTTTGGTATTTTTCTTAATTTTTTATTCACATTTAAAAAGATGCTCGTGGCAGCACATTCCTCCACCTACACTGGTGAGACTTCATGTCCTGCTCACCTCACCCACTGTCCTACAGACAAACCTCAATTCCATAGAAAAATGATACAGAATAATCAAATAATAGAAACAGAATCCTTAAATCATAAAGTAAGAAGACTGGAAATTTCAAAGATCAATATCCAAGATAAAATTTGTATGAGGAAAGATGGCAAGAAAAAACTAAACCCCCATGAAAGCAGCATTTAAGAATAAAAAATATCACCCGTCTCCAGATACAACAGAAGTGATATGCGTGCTTTTTAACGCTGTGTCTCATAACAAGCACATTAGCATTCAAAGATGCACCTTTGCCTTCAGATCAAACTCAATCAGCATTACAGAAGCTACGGAGTTGACACAAGGGCAGCCACAATTCAGTTCAGCATACCCAGTGGAGACTTGAAACGAGTGTGTGTGAGAGAGAGAGAGAGAGATTAAGGATGGAGGGAAGGGGAGTAATTCTAGGCCACAGTACAAGAGCCTTGAGATGTAGTGTTGTTATGCCTGTTGGTAGTTGTAGCCTGTGTGTCAGTGAGTTGTCATCTTACTGCAGCTGCCAGGGCATATCAGTACAGAGAACCTCTTGGGCATATGTTCACACAAACCTTCCCTACATGTAATCCATCTGTCTATGTGTGGTGCCAGTGTACACATCTGCTTAGGCATTCAAAACAGTTATTGTGTGGGCTTTTCACCCCCTCTACCCCCATCTCTCTCACTCTCTCACCCCATGGGGTTTGTTGGTCCCTGCAGAGCCCGCTGTGTGGTTGGGAATATAAATATGGATATAAATACCAACTTGTTCAGACCAAGGCCTCTGCAGAGCCCATGCAGAATGGATGCAGGATTGCATCGTTTGACCCAATCCTACAGTTGAAAAGCTAACGGCACACTTGTAGTTGGAACCTGTGCACTTTTAGAGATTAAGGCTGGATGTCAAGTTTTCTCTGCTACTCCTAACTCTCACCCTCTCCTCTGCCAGGTCATCTGTCCACAAAAAAACACAATAGTGGGCTTCAAAATAAGGTTAAAAGCTGGGAGGGGGAAAAAAAAACATCCTAAAAGGAGGGAGTCTCCTTCAGAGTAAACAAAACCCTTGTAGCAGGGCACTTCCTCACCGCCAACTCTTCATCAATAGTATCATCATCCTCAGGCAACGTTAATATGTTTAAAGTTCATTTTGAAGACCAGCAAAGTAGTATCACTTTCGTGTGTGTGTGTGTGTGTGTGTGTGTGGTTGATGGTCACTGGTACTGGAGGTAGTTCTTGAGAGTCTGTGGCAGGGGGAGTGTGTCAATGTAGTGGATGCGTTCTCTCCCCAGTGCCAGCCGAGCTACTCGTCTGCACAGGTCCATGAGGGGGAGGGGCTCCGCTGTGATGGACAGGAGAGAGAAGTTGGTGGTTAGGGTTAAGTCAAAGAGAATCTGATTTCTTCTCTGAGAAATCATTAATGTCATCTAAGAATAGCAGCATTTTAATGATGCAAATTTGATTAAGACGTCGTCACTAGCGCTATAGATTAGTATCTTTAGAAACTGAAGATAAGTAATGTTCATTATATTGGTAAGATTACACCCACACATGTAAACCGGTGCCCTTCATGAGTGTTATGCTGCTCCACTTCGTAGAATCTGCCCAAGCTGAAGTCACACAAACTCCATCTACTGCAAACTCTGCATGCTATACAAGGGCATACACACACACACACACGTATACAGAGCACAGACGTTCCGAGGGCACCCGAGGGATTCCTCTAAAAGGACTGGTACCCTTGTGCCTTGTAGTTGCGTGACCACAGAATAGAGAATGCTCAAAACTCAGCTAAAATGAAATAGGAGCCTGTTTGTCTGGAGTGGATTGGTGCATGATGCTAAAACATTAACTGCAATGAAGAATTTGCAGTCACGGCGTAGTGCATTGTGTGCGTGTGTAAGACCAAGAACAAAACAAATTAACAGTTACTAGTTTTCTCCGATACAGAAAACAAGTTCCAGAAATACATTTCGCAGCATCTGAAGCCAGTTTGTCCTTTTTAAATATCAATGACACGCGCTCCATCTTGCAGGCAACAAACGTTGGCTAGCAGCCAATGGGACTTTGTGATCTTGTTTGGGAGTTGAGGGTGAATTTGTTGCAGCATGTAACAGAATTTCTTTTGTGTGGTTTGGTGAAAAATAAAGGAAGGTCCGTTTTTACATGTCACGATTAGTCCCCATGTTGTGGGGGCTGAACGTGGACCAAGATTGAGGCTGGGTGATTATGGTTCCTGACCACCCCCCCCTCCCCGGTGGGTTTGAACCCCCAACATCTGGCTGGTCAGTTTCTTCAGCGCGTGCTCTACCACTGAGCTACTGGGGCTCCCATTCGGTGAAAAATAATAATAATAAATTATATCTGTCAGCTGCCCAGAGCTAAGAAACATGGTATTCATAGCTGCTATCACACTTTATGTACGCAAGGAAAACCATTCAAGAGTGTACTCTAGGGATGTATTCAGAGGAGAAAGAGGAGTGTGTTCAGTGGAGTGTTGATCTCCACTGTTCAGTCTTGGCAACAAACTACCCCTCTTCTCGCCAACCGGGATGAGGGAAACGCGTTCACATAGATGGGAAAAACCTGTGTTTCTCATGCCATTACAAGAGTTTTGCAGGGCACCCAAGGTGACTGGACAGAAAATATTGAGGGGGGGTTGTAAAGATTGGGTCTCAGTTGATTCGTTTGTTGGACTAATAATGTGCATTCCCATCCCTAACGAGCCATGTTATACAGAGCAGTAACAACAACCCAGGATCCCACACTTCCCATTTACCCAATTTCCACATTACTTTCATCTGGCTGCAGGTACAGAAGTCCCTCACCTGGAGAGGGCCTGCTTTTAAAACGAGTCTTGTTCCTTCTTCCATTATAAAGTTCTGAACAAACTTCACCTCTAAACTCTTGTGACAGGACTCATTTCTACATAGCACTGTTTCAGTCTAGCCTGGTGCCCTGTGGTGGGATCAAACCTGTGATGCTTGGCTTGTAGGTGTATCTTTTGTCTCCCTGTTCTGTGATATGTATAGTTAGTATATGTGCACATATTTACTGTATGTGTGACTTGTACACAGACAGTAAAGAGACCGACTACATTGTGCAGTTTGGAGACTGGACACTGATGTAAAGACCAGAGCTGGAGGTGGGAGAGTTGAAAATGCTAAGATTTGCATTGGGAGTGATGACGAAGGACAGGCTTAGGAATGAATATACGATTTCTCTACATCCACAAAGAGACAATGTAACTCTTCCTGACCTTCTCTATGCTTCCCCATTGACATTCTCAAAGCAAACACCACGGTCGCAGTTCTCTTTTATGGCCTGAAACCACCCTGCTAGTCCTCCCCTCCTAGCCTAGCTCTCACTGCTCTTTCCCACATCTTCACGCTGTGGCTGATCAACTCCATATCTCTGTAGTTAACACAGCTATGCACGTCTCACTTATTCTTGAAAATTGGTACCTACTACTACTTCCCCACTCTTCAGGCATCCTCTCACGTTGAAAACTTGTGTTAAAAACTTTAATTAGTTCTGAAGCAATGGTAAAAAAAGACTTGAGATGTAATAACTCATCAAGGTTTTCATTATATGAATTGAATCAATGCAAAATGTTGCTATGCTGGTTGATTATTATTCACGAAACAACAGTCATAAAACATAGCTCAGCTTCTTTATAGCTTTTATTATAGCTACTGTGGTGATTTCCAGCTATGACTGATTAATCCTTTTCTGAATGTTGTGTTTTTACAACAGAGATTTAACACTGGAGATTATGGCACTTCTGTGTGGTGGTGAGATAAATAAGACTAATTACTTTTGGCTCATCCGGTGTTCCTCCAGTTCTCCTGTACCTAGATCAGATGGGAAAGACTGACTGGCTTTTGAAATGTGATCTGCTTTCCATTTACTTTGATGAATAATCTTTTGGTTTTGACAATATCGTTGCCAGATCGGACTCAACCATAGATGTGATTCATGCATGTGCATGATTGACTCGGACTGGGCTGTGACAGAAAGTAGCGTCAGTTGAAGGAAATGCTGATGGGAAGAAAGTTTTCGATGGTTTTGAATCACTGTAACTACAAGAGAAACTTCATCATACAGTCCTAGCTGCATAAAAATGTTCACCCTGATGGGTCCAATAGTTTACCAGCTTACCTGCGGACAGATGCACATGGCAAAGTGCATAATGATCCATTACATGTCTACGTTTTGAATTTGCAGGTCATTGAGAATGGAAACCAAGTTTAGCGTGGTGAAGGTGCTGTGCCGCAAACATCAGGGTGGTGTTGTTTCTCACAATAGCAAGACAAACACTAGGTAGGTCAGTCCCTCCCCATCCCTTCAACACCTTGTCCACAAAACACAAACGCATGCTTCAATTCATGAACTCTGAACTGAAGGAAATCATAACCTGAGACCCGTCAAGATTTAACGAGCAATTGCATCTTCATCCCTTGTTAGACCATGTGACTCATCCGGTCTCCGATACTGGCCCTGAAGATGACAGGCTGAGTTATACATGGAGCTTGCAAGGTGTGGTAGGCCCCCTTAGAGATGGATGGGGTTTGTTTGCGTAGGCTCCAACACTGCCTATCAATCAGTCTAACCCCCCCATCCTCACTCCAGGGCACACTTCTAGGATTACCATGGTTACCAGCTCCTCATACCCCCACAATACAACATCACCCCTGCTATGAGGAGCATATGTGCTTGAGCACATACTTGCCAATTGGTGTCTGTACTGAATTTACAAGCACTGATATGTGCAGCTGCCCAGAGTCCAAAAGAATGTTGTTGCCGTTTACGTTTCATAATTTAACAGTAGACACCATGGTGGGGGGACTAACAATGGTCAGCAAACCCAGTAAGATTGACAACTCTGGCAAGTGCACTTGCCATTAATAATAGTCAACAGCCATTATGGGTTGTCCTGGGAGACTGTTGTCAACATGTGGCGGCCCAGCTCACAGGAGGTGGGACGGTCGTCTAATAATGGAAACATTGGTGGTTCAATCCTCAGGCCTTCCTGAAAGTGAGGTGCAGTGTCCTTGAGCAAGATATTAAACGCCTGCGGCTGCTCACTTCTCCTACACAATAGTGTGGGTTAAATGCAAAGAACACATTTTATTGCATGAACAATGAATAAATAAAGCTTCTTCTTCAAGCTAACTTCCCATTTTCTTTGCACTTGTATTGTAATTCTAACCAGGTCATGTTAACACCTGTCAAGATCATTTAAATGGACTTTTGATGCTCAGGCATATTAATGCCACTGCTCCACTGCACATGAACTCAAAACGTCAGGCAGACTAAAACCTGCACGTCCTTCCGACGAGATTTATCACCTCAAGTGGAATATTAATTTTTTATTCAAGCCTGGAGTCAAACACAGTTCCTTGTATTAAGCATTGTACGGGCAAGACGGTATGTGTTCACACGTGCTTTTTTTCTGTTTATTATTTTTTTTAAAGGGGCTCATTTTATGTAGACTTTGTCCATGACAGCAAGCTACCATGGCTGCCACTGTCAGTAAACAGGAGGCCATCAGAAGAAGAAGAAGCTTTGTTTATTTGTCACTGTACATACATGCAACTGAATTTGTTCTCTACATTTAACCGATCCTATTGTAAAGGAGCAGGGAGCAGTGCCCGGGGAGCTGTTAGTGGTTCAGTCTCTTGGCTCAAGGACACCCTGACATGCTTTTCTGCAAGGACCAGGGATCGAACCACCGATCTTCTGATTACTAGAAGACCACCCTATCTCCAGAGCCCCACCCCCTTTTCTTTCCGATATGATCAGAAACCACCACATATTAGTCAATGTTTTCCTCTTACTTAGCTGGATTTCTTGAGAGTATGCTGTTAACAATTGTTCTACTCCCACTTTCTTCAGATGGATTAGGAGGAATGAAACCTATCCTTTCAATTGGTATGAAGCTCAAGAGGTAAAAACTGACATGTGGTTCTCCCGAAAAGCTCAGAAAGCTCCTTCCTCACTGGCTAAAAGATGGGCACTGGATCAAGTGTTCTCTCACAGCAGATGCTTTCTGTTGGTTTTTGCAACCACTCCCCGTAAACTCCCCCCTCAGAAAGGTGCTGATTTTAAAAACCAAACACAGCAGCAACAGTAAACATGGCCTTATACGCAGACATCAGTCAATGCCGCTGGAGACAGCAGCAGTAGTAATCTCAGTCGGTGAGATCTTCCGAAGGCGGTGACAAGGACGTTAGCTACTCGCTGGAAACCAGCCAATTCCAGCTCACACCAGCTGGAACTGTGTCAGCAGTGGTGGGAGTGTGAGGATGTGCACAGGCACAGATACAGCATCGCTCAACTGGCTTAACTTGTCTCGCGTATTAATACAGCCAAATTAAAAAGGGGTAGGGTTAAGCACGGCTGTAGGACTGACGGGAATAAGTTGTGGAGGTGTGGGCATGCAAAAAGGGTTTTCTATTCTCGTGTTTGTTTTGAAAGAGACTGGTCAGCTGCTGCAAACTCAGCATTATTTATTTTCCCCATGTCTTGTAGAGGCTAGGACCTTCTGGGCAGGATATCCTGGAAGGCATTAAAAAATTAACGCTGCACTTCATCTGACTGTTAAACTGCTGTTGACCGTTTTTTGCTTTTTGTTTTTTTATGATATGCAAAAATCTGTGCTAGCGCAGCCCCGCGCTCGCCTTGAAGATTGTGACTGTAGGCAGAGGCAGGCATGTTTCAAGTGCACAGGGCTCTTCTCTTGGGAGCGGGTCTTAAAATAGTCCAAAGGAAGAAGAAAGGGAATTGTAGGCCTGGAGAACTTCACTGTGTTCACCATAAACAACATAAATCCCTACATGTATACCATGGAATCTAAACATGGTTCTGTTGAGTAAACCTACTTCTCATGCTTGATAAAAGACTCAGCCCTTCCACAATGAATAGTTTCCTACTGTCATTAGAAACAATCCCTGGATCTTCCTTCGGTTCTTAATCTAAATTTAACATCTGATTTTATCATTTCTTGAAGATATCCGGCACCCTGCATCTTGTATAACTGAAGATCTTGTGAATATGAATTCTAAATGGGAATCTTTAAAATTCAGTGTCTTTCTTATCGGTTTATGAAATTTCATTTGAGTGCGTCAACCTCACGACCCACAGATCCTTAGATCTTAGATTGTGTGGCATGTCCACTTTGAATTTTATTCTTTGTAGAGTACCTGGTACCAGTTCTAAAGACGTTCTAGCAGATGCTATTGAGAACAATGAGTACTACCAGTTGCAAGTTAACAAGGCAGGTGTCTTTGAGATGCCAAGAAATCACTGTTTGTCAGGGGGCTGTGCCTACGCACTGTTTTCTTCAATTAATGCGAGTTAACTAAGCATTCCTAAGCAGTCTTAGAACCAAGTCATTTAAGTTCTCAATGACTATTTGTGAAGGAGCATGATGTGACGTGTTCCCCATATAACTGTGAGCGACTTTTTAAACCAGGGGGAAAAAATCCAATGGGAAAGGAGAGATTAATAATTATTCCACACTTGTCTACCTGGGAGTGCTTCAGTGAAATAGAGTGGTAGAAGGCAACAGCTGTCCTCTTGAATTTCTTATCTTCACGCCTCATCTCTGCATCCATTCTATATGTATAGGTTTGAGTCTCTCAGTTTTGCCTTTCCAAGCTAGGGGCACTTTGTCTCTCGGTAATAGTCGGATTGCGGTTTGACAGGTTTATGGTTCACTTAAAGAGGAGACGGAGCACCATTTACCATTGGGAATGTCTGGTTAAGGCCAACTGAATAGCTGATACATTGTTGGCCCTCAGAGAGCCATGGACAGAGACAGCCAGGTAGACAGGCAGTCAGCCAGCCAGACACTCACACCCACTGGCCCAACCCATCCCTCTTGACACCCAATTGGGAACAAGGTGGAGAAGAGGAGAATTTGGGACAGCAGTGCGTCAGTTAGTCTGCTCTTCTGTTCTCACTGAGGTGGGACAGTCAAAGGGCCGCTTGTGACGCACACAATGCCCTCTGTAGACTTCGTAATACAAATTAAAATGTGTATTTGAGAGCACAGCATACTCATCAGCTCTAAATGTAGCTAATGGAAATGCCACCAGCAGAGATTATACTCCAAAAGGAGAAGTGGACAAGGTCATCGCTGTGGGGAATCACATTCCTCATCACTACCCCCTCACCACACACATACATCCCGTGCATATTTACTACCACCTCCTCACAATCCATTGTTTGGGAAAGGTAATGGAAAGGTGAGGTTGTTAACAGTCCAGTCAAGGCTTATCTAACAGATTAGCAGACAGTTGTGCCAGTGTGGTGTGACCTAGTTGACTAGGATTATGTCCTGACAGAATCTAACTATGGGTATAAGACAAGTGATTCTCAAGTTGGTCCTCAGGGACCACCGGTTCAGGTGGTTTTCTATTCTGCCAGATAGTTCACTGCATCCAAATAATAATATTGTTTTAATATTATAGAGGGGGCGGCATGGCTCAGTGGGTAGAGCGGTCATCTAGCAATCGGAAGGTTGCAGGTTTGATCCCTGCAGCTGGAAAGAAGTGTGTCGAGGTGTCCTTGAGCAAGACATTATTCCCCTAACTGCTCTGTCCTACAAGAGGTGTTCCTGCCTTTCACCCAATAAGGACTGATATAGGCTCCAGTTCCCCTGCGACCCGACTGGTTTCAGATAAGCGGTTGATGATGGATGGATGGATAATAATAATATTCTCTTATCAGTCCCACAAGAGGAAATTTGCAATTATCTGCATTCAACCCATGCTATCATATAGGAGCAGTGAGCAGCCACCATGTGACATCTGAGGAGCAGTTAGGGGTTTAGTGTCTTGCTCAAGGACATGCTTTCTGCAGGACTGGAGATCAAACTTGCAACCTTCCAATCACCAGATGACCCCAGTACCCACTGAGCTGTGCCACCTTGTTGTTCCAGGTAATCAGCTCAAGGTACTTTAGCCTGGACGAGAGCACTTTTTGATTATCAATTTTTAGTCATATGTTTTTAGCCACACTGCTTCTCAGCCCTATCCTACACATTTGTTTTCCATGCCGTTTGGCACTTACTATTGGTGGAGGATGTTTGCAAATGGAGTGGCCAGGGAAGAGTCAATGGTGAATTTTAGTCATGGAAACCATTTGTGTTCAAGCCTCCAGTCAAGGAGGTTTTAGACCTCGAACAATAGGTGAATATAATGAAGTGCCTGGTCAGGCAAAATGGAAAATAGCAATATTCACTGTCCCTATGGACCACATTGAAAACTCCTGGCTTGAATGGTTCCTCTACTTTCTCAATCTGCAGTTTGATGAGAAGTCAGGGGGCAGAACTGGGGGGAAAGAAGTGTGTTTGGAGATGGTCTGAATGACCAGAACATCATAAGGCAAAGTGAGAGTGGAGTAAAAGTAAAAATAAAGCAGGAACGGTAGAGACCATCAGTCTCCGTCTAAAATTGAAATCACAATTGTCCAAATTGAATAATCCACTTGGAGAAGAATCGGATTGCTTTGTGAGCCAACCAAATGTCTGAGTCCCCTATCACCTCCAATGTCTGACTTCCTGTTACATGACTCCACTGAGCCATGGGAGGTCAGGCAGAGGCATATGCAGTGGCCACTGCTCTTTTGTGGTGCTCTCTTAACTCCTCAGGGATCGGAGTCAGGTCAAGCCTCATTTTACAGTGACAACCACTCACACTAGAGTGCCTTGATACCCACAGCATCACAGCTTTTTATAGACCCTTCCCACAAACATAGCTGACTTACTTTGTTTTAGTGGGCTTAAGGCAGATCCTCCCTGTTGCCTGCAATGTTAAAAAGCCAGCTATCTGTCTGTGATGATTAATTGTGTTTCACCAAAGCTAAGAATCGAATATTCAATGACAACAACTGTATAGTGTTTCATCCTGATCCATGCTCAATAATCTAGGTAAAGACAACACAAAAAGAGGTGAATCAGTTCAACTGGATCAGAGGTTCATTTTTGAAACGTTTCGTCACTCACCAGGTGACTTCTTCAGTCTAAGCTGAAGGCAAACATCCCCCTCCTTATAAACAGTACCGTGATGCCACACAACAATAGGTTTGTTTCACATGCAAGTTGGGTGATCAACTGCACATTCAGTGACAAAGGGCACCATTCACAGAGGATTGGGGAATGTTCGCGATCACGGCATTGTAAGACGCCGATAGGTGTACTCTCAGGCCACCGCCCCTATTCAGCGAGGGTCGCTCCCTCTTCACGTAGATAGCCTCCTTCACCCCCCTCTCAAACCAGCGTTCCTCCCTATCAAGGATGTGAACATCATCATCCTTGAATGAGTGGCCACTCGCCTGTAGGTGGGTGTAG
>OMLC01096969.1:0-16024 GCA_900302585.1 Regalecus glesne | reverse complement strand
TGAGAGGACATGAGTGAGTGACTGACCAATTAATAGTGCTACCTTTTTCAAAAGCTCAGTTTTAATTCATTTTTTATTGTGACCTGCTGCAGATTTGTTGAAGTTGATAATTATATCAAGCACTTCACTGGATGTAGGAGGTTCAAATCTTCATAAGAGAGGAAAATAACCATAACCACCAGACATTTGTCGGTATGAATATATATTTATTTTATTTTATTTTCGGGGCGGCATGGCTCAGTGGGTAGAGCGGTCGCCTGGCAATCGGAAGGTTGCGGGTTCGATCCCCGATCCTGCAGAGAAGCGTGTCGAGGTGTCCTTGAGCAAGACACTGTTCCCCTAACTGCTCCCCTCTGTGGATGGGGGTCAGAATTCATCCACCGTATCCCTGCGTGTCGTAAGAGGCGACTAAAGGGTTGGCGTCTGGAAGGGCATCCGGTCATAAAAAACTTCGCTCCACAACAAAATTCATGGAGAGTCAATGACTTGGAGGAGACGAATCCATGAACCGGTCAACCCCCGCTAGCGGGGAAAAACGGCCGGAATACAAATCCTGTTTGTGTGTGTGTGTGAGAGATGTGCCATATTTGGGCACAGTGAGCCTGTAGGCTGCTTGCAAAAGTTTATCTTAGACCAGAGATGGGCAAACTACGGCCCGCGGGCCAGGTACACCCCGTTGGTCTTTTTAATCCGGCCGGCCGGATTAAAAAGTAGTAGTGAATTAATGTTTGAGGTAAACGATTGCATTAATTTAATTTTGACTTGTAATGACGGGCATTTCAACATGAGGTGGCGCAACAGGCACAGTGACTGGGACGAGAGAAGAAGAATTAGAGCGACCGCCATTTCTTATTTTTTCTTTTCTTCTACTGGTCAGATTAGAACCCATCTGCAGCTATGTAAAAAAAGTCGACAGGGAGTGCCGGGTGTTTAAGAAAGAATGGATGCCTAATTACTTTTTTACTGAAGTCCGGTCCAAGGCTGTTTGTCTTATTTGCCAAGAAACCGTTGCGGTTTTTAATACAACATCAGCCGTCACTTTTCCACCAAGCATGCTAATTACGCCAGCAACCTTTCAACACAAGAACGTATGGCAAATTATTTACTGGCATTCAAAGTAGCAAAAGCGAGCAAGCCTTTCTCCGAAAGGGAGTTTCTTAAAAAGTGTATGATAGAGACAGCAAGTATTTTATGTCCTGAGAGTAAGAACAAATTTGAAAAAATTAGCTTATCACGCAGGTCAGTGATTCGCCGTATTGAAGTAATTGACAAAACACTTAACTAGCAAGCTAAACAAAAAAGCTGAGTCATTTACATTATATTATTTGGCACTGGACGAAAGCAATGATATAAGGGACACCGCTCAGCTTTTAATTTTTATCAGAGGGATTAATGAGAATTTCCTCTCCGAGGAACCATCACCTTATCGTGGTGGAGAGGTTTGAGTGTCTCTACGATCCCGAGAGCTATGTTGTCTGGAGCCTTGTGCTTCTGTTAGGGTCTCCCATGGCAAATTGGTGTCTGGTGAGGGACCAAACTAAGAATGATTCAAGAAAACCCCATGAAAGATCCAAAAAGAAGTGACGTTACCCTGTCTAGAGGAAGCCCGGGACCCTCGTCTGGAGCCAGGCCCAGAAGGAGGGGCCGTCAGCCAGCGCCTGGTGGCCGAGTTTACGGAGACCGGCCGGGCTCAGCCCGAAAAAACAACGTGGACACTTCTCCATCCTGTGGACCCACCACCTACAGGACGAACCAGTGGGGTTGGGTGCACTGCCAGACAGGTAGCAGTGAAGGCAAAGGGTCTCAGCGGACCAGAACCAAGCAACAGAAGCTAGCATTAGGGACGTGGAATGTCCTCTCCTTGGGGGGCAGGGAGCCAGAGCTTGTGCGGGAGGTGGAACGGCACCAACTAGATCTGGTGGGACTTACCTCTATTCACAGCATCGGATTTGGAACCAAGGTCTTAGATAGGGGTTGTACTTTATACTATTCAGGAGTTGCCCAAGGTGAGAGACGCCAGGTAGGTGTAGGGATACTCACAAGTCCCCGGCTGAGGCCCACAATATTGGAATTTAACCCTGTGGATGAGAGAGTCAAATCCCTATGCTTTAGGATTATGTGGGGAAAAACTCTGACTGTTGTCTGTGCCTATGCACCAAACAGTACATCAGAGTATTCAACCTTTTTGTGGAGCTCCTCCTGTAAGGGACTATATCATTTTACGGGGAGACTTCAATGTACATGTGGGTAATGATGGAGACACTTGGAGGGGTGTGTTTGGAAAGAACGGGCTCCCTGATTTGAACCCAAATGGTGCTTTACTGTTGGACTTTTGTGCTTTCGACCTATGCTTTCGACCTATGCTTGTGCCCACTCTCTCCTATGGGCATGAAAGCTGGGTCATGACTGAAAGAACAAGATCACGGATACAAGCAGCTGAGATGAAGTTTCCTAGGAGGGTGTCTGGCGTCTCCCTTAGAGACAGGGTTAGAAGCTCAGACATACGTGAGTGACTCGGAGTAGTGCCGCTGGTCCTACAAATAGAAAGGAGCCAGTTGAGGTAGTTCGGGCATGTAGTAAGGATGCCACCTGATCCCCTCCCAAAAGAGTTTTTTCAGGCACGTTGCGCTGGAAGAAGGCCACGGGGTAGACCGAGGACCAGATTGAGGGATTTTATCTCCACACTGGCCTGGGAACGCTTTGAGATCCCCCAATCAGAGATAGTGGATGACTCAAGGGAAAGGGAAGCTTGGAGGTCCCGGCTGAAATTAGCTACCTCCGCGACCCGACACCAGATAAGCGGTTGATGATGGATGGATGGATGGATGGAAGTCACATTGCATGCAAACCACTTGTAACATTTTGTTTGAGGCTTTTGCCTGTTATTTTGCCTCTCCAAAACATTTAATATCAAACTCAGTCCTGCTCTAAAAATGTAGCTATTTACTCCTGCTCAAAAAAGATGAAACAATGAGATGCTGTCAGATTGGCTCATATCCAAATATGAATAAAAGGAAGCTGCATATCTATTTCATCCTTAAGAAGGCACCTACATTTGTCAAAATATCAATTAATGAACAGCATCAAAGTTATAAATGTGTGGTTTCCTTTTGTTGTCTTTGTTTGTTGTTGCTCACCATGTTGTTTTTTTGCCCATCATTTCCGGTTCAGATTGCAGTAGCCAGACTCAGCGGATACACACAGCCAGTTCTCCAAATTAACCCTGATTAATAAGGCTTACACAAAGCAGAGTAATTAGAATGCTGATTGTCATGAAATATATATTCTGCTTTTGATTGTGTTATTTTGTAAATATAGACTTTAATTTGAATAAGATGTGGGGCTTTTGGTATAAATATCACATCCTTCCCAGTTAGGATGATGTTGGATTTTAATCTCTATGTGTATTCACACTGTCAAAGGGCAGTGCTGATACATGCCATTAGCATTCAGAGCTAACAAAATATTATTTAGAATGGGATACAGCTAATTATTTCATGTGTTCTTAAAACCATTGCTTCACAGTGACACCAGATTTCATTTTATGCTTACTCACTCTTTGATGCTCCACAACTATGGTGAGGGAAGATTATAACTGATGCTTCTTTTATTATGATCTGTTAAAATAATTGCTTTTTTTTCTCCTTACAGACATACTCTGGTCTATTCTGTGTGGTCATAAATCCTTACAAAAACCTGCCCATTTATTCCGAGAACATCATCGAGATGTACAGGGGCAAGAAGAGGCATGAAATGCCCCCTCACATCTATGCCATCTCAGAGTCTGCATACAGATGCATGCTACAAGGTAAGTCAGTAGCTTGTATATTTAAGATTACCATAAAAGTTATATCACAATGGTACCACTCCCTAATGACTGTTACAACCTAATTTCGCTTTTATGCAATATTAAAAGTTTTATCAATATTTTTTAAGGTCTTCCATCCAAATATATTTTGACTACTATCGTCTTGCAATTCTGAAGAGGTAATACTGAGGTTTATATGCGGGTCAGTCATGTGGAAGTTTTGAAGCCTGATGTTAAAGGCAGCCATCATGACTCAGATGAGGTCATCAGTTGAGTAGAGATCCAGGGTTTGTTGTTGGTTGCAGAGGTGCTCAGCTATATGGTTGGATTTAGATATAGAGTAATTAGGGAGGGACTTTAACTACCTGTCAGAGAGGCTGATTGCTCAACATGTCAAACCCAGAAAAAAAATCCCTAAATCAGCTTTTGGATTTTTTTAAAATAAAGTGTCAGCATCTGGTATTTGGTTAGCTGTCAGGAAAAGACTAAAAAAAATTTGCCCGCTTATTTTCCCATGTGGAAGATTAATGCATTGGCATATTGACCTCACAGATGTCTTGTGTGTTGTTGTTGCTAGGAAATGTTTAAAAACTGCCCTGAGTTATGGGGTGACTGATCACCTTCAAACTCAGTAGAGTCTGAAGTAGTATTTGACTGGGCGAAATTTTAGAGGACAGTATTTTATTGGACCTAATAATTTAAAATCACCATTCAAAACCAAAAAAATGATTGATGTAAATGTAATGTGTGTTCAGTTTTAAACATACACCAGGGCTCCAGACTGCAATCATATTTTTTTTCAGAGCCACTAAAAAGGAATTGGTTATCAGAATTAGTCTAATGGACATGTAGGTTCTCAGTACATGGAATTTTATTCCGGTTCCATGGCTCTCACTCATAGTCTACATTGAGTAACAACGCAAAGCAACAATCTTCAGATATATGCACAAGGATTGACCATATACAGGCTAAATAAGATGGGATAAAGCACAATGGTGCAGAGGATATATCAGATATTTAAATAAATGTTAACAGGTCACTTGCATACTGAGGTAGATGGACATAATAGAGTCTACCAGTATATGTACAATATAGGTGGCATAGCTTAGGTGGTCATTTAGTAGTTGGCAATTTGATGATTCAATCCCTGGTTCCTTTTGAAAGTGTGTTGAAGTGTCCTTGAGCAAGACACTGAACCCCAAATTGCTTGGGACAACAGATGAAAATGATCTTGGTGGTTAAATCTGGCATATTTACATTAATATCTATTAATATTTATCTATGAAGGAGATTAAAATTATTACAGTATATATGAGCTATTTGGTTGGAATTTGACTATATTAGGTATTCATTTGAATGACAACCCATGAAAAGTTACTTTTTAAAATATATCTTAAAACCATGATTTGGTCTACCCACATGCCAGATTCAGCATAGAGAACTTGATTCCAACCTAGACCAGGCACAACCAGCAGAGGAATCAGTAAGGGAAAGTAAATGGCCATCTCAAATTAAGAAGCCAGGGAAGAGTTATAGGTTGTTTCCAAAGTCTGCCTCTGTAGCTACAGTTTCAGCACAAGACCCCTAAACTCCATAACAAAATTCATAAGCACATGCAGTGCAGAGATCTGTCACTGTCCAAGTGGTGTTTAGATATTAAGAAGTGGCACTGGTGCCACTTCTTAATATCTAAACATTTGGAGCTCTGCATTCAAAAATAATTTACCCTTATAAATGAAGTGGTTTATCAATTAACTAGATTTTGCTCTATAAATCCAGAGATGTTTTCCCTTTTGCATAATATTGGGGGTTTAATTTGGCCCATTTGCTTTACAAATTAAAAATATTTAAGACTTTTATTTTTGTTTTTTTTTCTTGTGCTATTATGGCCATGTCTTTTGTGTATTTGAATAATTATTCTATTATAAAGCTTAAAATATATTTTTTAGAATATTTAGAATAAAATAAATCCACAAGTTGAAACCCTTTATTTATTTGAGATTCCCTTTTAATGGATTTTGAGATACTAAATGTTGCAACCATGTACAGGGACCTGTACTGAATGTTTTCTTCAAATATCTTTGCCTGATAGCTGGAAGGCTTCTAGTGTCCGGGCATTGACAAACTACCATCAGACCAGTAAGAACAGAGTGGGTGACCCGCATTGTGCTGGACAATAGGGGCTTTGTATGTCTGCAAGGCCAGTGGGGGTAGTGACAAACTGGACAGTCTTGTCAAGCCTTGCTTTCCTTCTATCAGTTTGTAGAAAAAAGGGCTTCCATAGTATCATTGTCCGTTTGTGTTGTTGATGCTTCTATTTGTTAATTAAAACCACGGGGCATCATCATATTGTCAGTGGTAGCAGTCTTTTCCTTTTTTTAACTTGTTCACAGCATGTTTACATTAATCATGCATTGTCAGTATTGTCTTGGGGATCAAACGTTTCTGTTAATATAATCATTGTGGTTAACGTATGTCTATAGTGCCAATACAGCTTTTTTTAAACTTGAGAATGCACATTGTCCATTGACTGACTATGTTTTCATTTGGTGATATACTGGCCCAGAATCACATGCTCTAGCAGCGAGTGTTTTGGGACTCTGCTTAGTGTTATAGCCCCGCTAGATCCTTGATATAAATCCCTCCTCTTTTCTCACACACCCTCAAGTCTCTGCACTTTTTTCTGCTTGGTTGGATCATAGATGAATGGGGGCAGGGAATCTTGTGAATGAATGAGTAGCATTCTGAATCAGCCACAACATTGGTGTGTTTTGTGTCACCCCATTCATTTAGAAATAGCCACTGGATTCTACTCTGAAAATCTCTTTCACATTACTACTGGTTCATCTTCATTAACACATAGCAGACTTGCTATCTTGGACCATTACTCCCTTTCCTCAGTTATGACCCAACCAGAATTGCCAGTATTGTTCAATGGAAAGGAGGTTTGTAGGTTAGAGATTAGCAAATACCAGCTGGTGCTCAGTTGTGGCTCTGAGCATTCCAATAACCAGGTTAGCCCCAGTTAATAACCAGCTGTATAGAGTTGCATGGTTTTGCATCTCCTCACCCTGGCTGTAATAGCACTGGATACTTAAATGGTAAATGGACTTCACAAAAAAGAGGTGAATCAGTTCAACTGGATCAGAAGTTTATTTGGAAACGTTTGGTCACTCACCAGGTGACCTCTTCAGTCTGAGCTGAAAACAAACATGAAAAAAAAACATTCTCCCCTTATAAATAGAACGGATTCATATCTTTTAGTGATTTCCATACCTGGATTATTGAGCGTGCATCAAGACAGGTGAGTGGACTTGTTCTTATATAGCGCTTTTCTAGTTTAACGACCACTCGAAGCGCTTTACAAGTGTCTTACTCAAGGACACCTCGACATGCTGTATGCAGGACCGGGGATCGATCCTGCAACCTTCTGATTGCCAGACGACCGCTCTACCCACTGAGCTATGCCGCCTCTTTTTGTATGTTTCTTTGATATCATTTATAGAGGCCTACTCATTTACAAAGGAGAAAGTACTCCTTATCTCACACGTCACACACATCTTCTACACCTTGAAAACCTTGGTGAAGCAAGCAAAGAATCAGATATTGTTGAATCGATTAATGAAAGATAATAGACCCATGAATATTAGTATTTGGTTGAGATGTAGAGTATACCCATTCCTGTAAAGTAAAACTATTTATTTTAAGATCGCATTTAATATAACAGCAAAGAAATTGGCCAGGCCAACACAGTTCAGGTCTATAAAAGACCAATACTGGGTTTGATAGTCCTTTAAACCAACTCCAACCCTTATAGTGTGGCTCTTGGTTCTCCCCTTAGCATACCACAGAAATCTAAGACACACGCAGTTGTTTTTAATCTTAAGAATATGATGTCTGGCATATTTCAAAATGATTCCAAGAAGTGCAGAAAGTACTCTGCTTCGTTCTCCTCTGACAGTAAAGCACTGTGCTTTCCCCGCGAGACCGTGGTGGGTGAAATAGTGAGGACCAGTCGTCAGGTGACTTGGAGGGCTCGCATGATACGGCTTCCTCCTTCGTGTTGACGTTCTAGAGGGGTATCAAAGCGACTGACCCAGCGCTGGACAACTCGGGGGAATTCGGGTGTGAAGAAAAAGGGGATGATATTTTAAAAAACTTAATGAAACTAATCTTTAAGTATACCCACACATTTACTCAGTCTTGATATTCAGTGATACACAGCAAAGCATTTGAATATGTCAATAGCTGTGGACTCATGGAGATTGTCCATTTCCTTTGGTTCACAATCACATTATGCCTTGTTTTTTTTATATAAATAATTTTAAAGACAAGATTGGTATTAAAATCTTTTATTGTCCTGCTGTCAGGGGACTAGACCAATGGTGAAGATAAAGAGAACTGAGTGTACTTATTGCATCTGAATCTTGCTATTGGTCTTTTGGGTGCATAATTATGTCTGGGCTGATTTGAACCTCAAGTGGCTTTGAACTAGAAAGATGAAAAATCTGCAGGGTGTCAAAAGGTCAGGACTCACCAGTTAACTTCATCTGTCCCAGGCTGGGCTACATTTACTTTTCTGTTGTATGTGCATTTTTGTTAGAGGTGGATGATGGTCCAACATGCAGAGAAATGCAGCCCATTTCTTCTGAGAAATTCTAGATGTGTCTGAGTGTGTAAGTATTAATGAAAAATCACCATATAATGGAGAAAAGGCCAAATGGACTCATTTTTATGTAGTGCTTTCCTAATCTAATGATCACTCAAAAGTGCTTTCAACAGGGCCCTCATTTTTACCCAAGTGTGGGGAATTAAGGCCAAATGTCGTTTGCTGATGCCCAGTGGTAGAAATGAACCCGTGACATTTGACTTGGAGGCACGCGCCCTTCCACGGACCATTAGAGCTAGGATAACATTGCATTACAGGCATTTAGCAGATGCTTTTATCCAGAGCAACGTACAACGTACAACAGTGGATTGGGTCAAGGTACAAAGGATATTGGAACAAGGATGACATGACTGCTGTCCTATTGTACTCACCCCCATACCCAACAAATATTTTGAGAAGCTAGTTAAAACCCTCATCTACTCCATGCCCCCCCCAACTCTCTGTAATTTGCATACAGCCTAGATAGCAACAGGAGATGCTGTTGCTCATATCCTACTCATGGCCCTATACCACCTGGAAGGGTGGGACAGCTTTTTGAGGATGCTATTTGTGGACAACACCTCAGTGTTCAACACTGTAGTTCCCACCTAGGTTGTCAATAAGCCCCTATCTCTGGTAACTGATCTGGATGGTGAACACAACACATTGAATTTCTCAGACGAATCAAAACGTAACTAAAAGCAGTTCCATGCCCGATTCTTTGATTTGCCTGCTGCTTTGAGACTTGTGGCTCCGTTTCTCTTGGCTTTAGCCATTGGCCATCCACTCAAATGATGGGCTCTGATATGGATTTAATGTAAGAATATCTTCTCAGTAGTGTCCCCCACTGTGGAATGGGTTTTGGCTGCGTTTCTCTGTATAGCTCATACCCATGAACCCCTGAGTCTCCCTTTAAGTTCATTTTAAACACTGGCCTTTATTTTTTGCTGTTTATTCTACCTCAGCCAGTTTTTGAATCCCAGGGATCTAACTTAAAAATTATCTTCTTTTTTCCCTCCCCTCGAGCTATTTTTATTCTCTACCACACTACCTTGCTGCACCTATGTATGCTGCACCCGACATGGATATTAAGCACATATTTCCTAAAGAGGGACCAAGTCCCTAGCTTCCCACTAAATAGTATTACTGTAAAACTATTCAGGTCATCTTCTCATTTTCTCTCCTTCATGATTAATTTTCCCTGTTAGGTTTCATCTACGTGGTGAGTTTTTCACTTCTTGGAAAACCTCCACATAGTGAAACTTGGAGCTCTGGCTCTGCATTTTGTTTTGTTTTTTCTCCAAGGTCCTTGGCTGAAGTACCAACCCAGTATTCTGCCCACATCTGAGGCCTTTGCTTTTGTAGCCTGTAAATAGATGATTTAAAAAGAACACATTGTAAATAGATTCATTTTTATTTGCGGGTTTCTAGTCTAGCGCTTTGCAACATATGCATCAAATTTACCCAAGCATGGGGGATTAAGGCGGGGTACCATTTCTCGACGCGGCGCAGTGAGATCAAACTTGGAGCGCTTGTCATTTAGGCACGTGCTCTAAGCTGAATTGGTGTGACCCTGAAACAAACTGCTTTATTTTTAAATCTATAGATTGGAAATCCTGAGTAAGAGAAGCAGTTTTAACTCTTTCAATCAATTCTTATATGCATCATGTTCAAGAGACTTTTAAAATGTAGTATTAGACAGTTATTTATTTATGTCATTGTAATTATAACCATACTCAATATTTCAGTAGCTCCCCGCCATATTGGGGGCCCTACTCAACATATATTATGAGATGTTAAGCAGTCGTAGGGGTTAAGAGTTATAATAAGGGATTGTCCATGTTAGATTTTGGCTTGGAAATATTTTCCTGATTTACTGATCTCTGTCAGTCAAGCTGTAAAAAAGCTTTCCTCTCTCATTTACTTGTGACCAAAAGCCATAATTGTCACATGGGGCATATGTTCAGTACACTGTCTAGTTGGTAAATGTATAGGGTATTCTCCACATGGTCATTATACAATTAAGTGTTTTTTTAAATCTCTGTTGTCAGATCCCAGCCAATAAATCTGCGTACCAATATTATCAGCCATTATGAGCTCATAAATTGGGTCAGCATTTAATTGGTTTGCCATATAAAGGACAATTGAAAAAGACAATCAGAGGCGGAACATTGATAATCCGTTTTCTTACTATCCGTTGTTGTTTTGTAATTTGCAAGTCTACTCTCGTCAACATGTATTTGGAATGCTACCAATCCCAACAATAAGTGACCTAAGCAGATTCAAGCAGACTTGCCTATGACAGTGATCATCTGTTTTTATGGCAAATCAATAATAGTCTGTTTTGAAATTGCGCTTTTCCAGTCTAGCGATAAATGATCACATGAAGTAAATTACTCGAATAATAATATACATCCCCCATCACTTCTCTTTAGCTTAAATAACACGGACAACATTCATGTCAGCCATGCCAGTACCATCAGTCAAACATTGAAATTACACTTAACCTTACTAACGTTAGTTGATTGGTGTAGGCTAAGCTGTTGACAAACTCGATTGTACGTTTTTTTCATGAAACCTAGTATTCCTTGTGAGTAAACAATGACCCTATCATTTCTTATGTCTCAGGCAACATCACTTACAGCAGCTTATAATGCTGTCAATTGCTAAATTAGGTGAAATGGTAATTGGCTCGTTTTTATATAGTACTTATGGTTAACCACAAACTTAGCTAACACCATGGCTATCAGTGTGAGACCACTAAAGTTAATGAGTGGTTAAACTATTGCATTTAACATATTCTACTTAAATTAAGCAATGTCCTCATGCATGCTTAATCCAGATAAGGAAATCATAAAAAAGTTGAATCAGTTCATCTGGATATGGCTTTTATTAAAAGAAAGGTTTCGTCACTCATACAAGTGACATCCTCGGTCTAAACTGACTGCTGGTATTCCCATCCTTGTAAACAATACAGCTGCATAATGACGGAAACCAATGATGGTTTCCTATGCAAATTGGCTATCGTCGCCAATACTGGGCGGTCGACACTGTTTCTTTTGCCAATGATGTGCAGAATCTTTCTGTCCCTGGTGATATTGATGTCACCCTCTACTAGAAGAATGGTCACCTGGGCTGTTTTAAGTTGGGTATCTATTCCAGAGATCTGTGCAGATGCAGCATGGAGTACCCCATCGACATTTTCTTGACGTGGTAGCACTGACACGACAGGGTTCTACTTTACTCTCAACTGCTGGACAGAGCATTGACTATCTGCAGACATGCAAATTCCATGCTCAATGCATTAGTACATTAGAGATTGTTAAACTAGACGAGTACATTTAAATAAACATTTGCTGCACAAGTATCTAATGTGGCTTGGTCGCCAAAATGATCTAGCTTCTCCTTTAAATGTGTAGTGGGACATTTTGAAGTCACAACTTCTCATTGCAGACAGTCATGCAGTATAAGATGCTATCAACAGCAGTGTTTACACTGTATCAGTTTACTGCATAGCTTAAGTTGGCATGTTTTAGATGGTGCCAAATGGTGGTTGAAAAATTGTGTCTCATTGCTTGTATTGGATATGATTAATAGTGCTGGTTAAAGAATAAACCAGATGTGAATATGCTGAATTGGAAGTGACAGATAGTGACAGATTAGGTGTAAGGTAATAACTATCCATCCATCCATCCATCGTCAACCACTTATCCGGTGTCGGGTCGCGGAGGTAGCAGATTTCAGCCGGGACCTCCCAAGATTTCCTTTCCCTTGCATCATCCACTATCTCTGATTGGGGGATCTCCAAGCGTTCCACGGCCAGTGTGGAGATATAATCCCTCAATCTGGTGCTCGGTCTACCCCGTGGCCTTCTTCCAGCGCAACATGCCTGAAAAACCTCTTTTGGGAGGGGATCAGGTGGCATCCTTACTAGATGCCCGAACTACCTCAACTGGCTCCTTTCTATTTGTAGGACCAGTGGCACTACTCCGAGTCACTCACGTATGTCTGAGCTTCTCACCCTATCTCTAAGGGAGACACCAGACACCTTCCTAGGAAACTTCATCTCAGCTGCTTGTATCCGTGATCTTGTTCTTTCAGTTATGACCCAGCTTTCATGGCCATAGGAGAGAGTGGGCACAAACATTGACCGGTAGATGGAAAGCTTTGCCTTCTGGCTCAGCTCTCTCTTGGTAACGATGGTTGGGTAAAGGGAGCGCAATACCGGTCCAGCAGCTCCAATTCTCAGGTCCAACTCATGCTCCATTCTCCCCTCACTTGAGAACAAGACCCCGAGATACTTGAACTCCCTCACTTGGGGTAAGGACTCATTCCCTGCTCGGATTGGACAATCCTCTGAAGTCCTGCTTAGAACCATGGGGTAGAGGTTTCCTGTTTTCTGCTGTATACTTTGAAATACAATGTGAACATACTGAATGCTGTAATTGCATTGTTTGAGGGTCTTTACACGTACAAAAAAGTGACATACAAGTTAAATTCTCTGTGCTAGAGGGTACCTTGCTCAGTACTACTGCCACACGCATGCACGCATGCATGCACACACACACAGGGATAGGCAGATTGGGATGGTGGTAGGGCTTTAAATGACATGCACAAGATTCAATATAATTCTTAATAGCAAAAACTATCCACCTTTAAAGGTCCGCCAACTAATGTGCTATCTACAATCCCACTACCTGTGCATTTGTGTCCAGGGAACATTTGCTTCCAGGCTTATTAAAACAGATAGAAATAGCTATTGGATTAATTACTTATGTGATTGCAGCTGTACTTGTGTACCATCATTGGCATTTGCACGTTCTCTAGCTTTAGACAGGCGCAGAGCCACATCCCGCCATTAGTCTGTTGACTTATCCATTCATCCATTTTTAGGGTGACACGCCATTTGTTTGTCAAAAGGAAGCATTCTATCATTATGTCTTCATGCATGCTCAGTAATCCAGGTAAGGGAATCACAAAAAAGAGGTTAATTGGTTCAACTGGATCAGGACTTTATTGAGAAACGTTTCGTCACTCCCACGGGTGAATTCTTCAGTCTGAGCTGATTGCAAGCATTCCCTCCCCTTTATAAACAGTGCATTGATGTCCCACCCCAATAGGCTGGGCTCATATGCAAGCTGGGTCATCAACTGCACATTCAAACTGAAGATGTCACCTGTTTGAGAGACGAAACATTTCTGAATAAACTTCTGATCCAGTTGAATCGATTCACCTCTTTTGTGGATTATTGATTATACAAAAAAAGTATAATGTTGGTGGATTTATCCTCCTTACCCAACACACTTAATGCCTTTTGTTGCGTTAGTCATTTTGTGGAGACTTTCTTGGCTTTGAGACAACTTGTCACAAGTTAGAGCACTGTGCTGTACTGGTTTTCAAAGGTGCATGCTCCCACTCCATTGGCTCTCTTTAATACTGACTTTAGTCTTTAAAAGCCATGGCTGGCCGGGGCCCAATGGGCATCAGTCTTACAATGAGCTCTCTGTCTAGGGCTAAGATAAGCTCTCTGTGTCTCTCTTCCCTTCTCCATCCCCTCTCCTCATAGAACAAATCACCACATGCAGTATCGTTGTGTTACCCTCGACCTCAAGATGTCCTCTGGTTTTTCATTCTCACATTTTGTATGACTGGTAATGGAGGCCTTTCTGTTGAGCCACGTTAGCTCATTGGGCAGAGCGCGCGCCTGGGATTCAGGCGTCGCGGATTTGTATCCCGCCGCATAGCCCGGTAAATGTGAGGCATTCTGTGTAAAGCACTGTGTCTCTCCGGGTTGGGACGGTAAATGTGGGGTCAATGAAGGGAAGGAGTGCAGAGGTGGCAGATATGTTGGAAAGGCGAAGGGTTGATGTGTGTGGTTTTCAGGAAGTGAGGTTTAAGGGAGAGGGAACAAGGATGATGAAAGGGAAAGGGAGAAGTTACAAATGGTTTTGGAAAGGATCAGAGGGTGGGCAGAATGGAGTGGGAATAGCAGTGAAAGAGGAGTTGTCAAAGGCAGTGGTAGGTATAAATAGAGTATCAGACAGAATTTTGGAGCTTAAGTTAGCTGTGGGTGGCAGTTTGGTCAGCTTTGTTGTTGTCTATGTACCGCAAGTAGGATTAAATCAGGCCGAGAAGGATGGTTTTTATGATGAATTGTGCGGGCTGAGAGGCAGGATAAAGAACAGATGTGTGATATTAGGTGATTGGAATGGACATGTGGGTTTGGCAAAAGATGGATTTACAAGTCATGGTGGGTACGGATATGGGGTGAAGAATGCAGAGGGAGAGTCAATTTTGGAGTTCGCAGAGGGAAGGGGATGGTGGTGGCAAACACGTGTTTTAAGAAAGAGGATATAAGTTGTTACATATAAATCTGGGGAGCATGCAACGCAGATAGACTACATCTTGATGATGAGGCAGAACGTCGTAGGTGAGGGATTGTAAGGTGATTGCTGGAGAGGAAGTTTTATGGGGCACAGGCTTTTGGTAATGGACTGGGTAGTTGGACGTGCAAGACAGCAGAAAGGGAACCGAGGTAAAGGGAGATTGAGACCTGGAAGCTAAGATCAGAGGAAGGCAGACTCGGTTTAGGAAGCAGTGGATGATGTGAGGGTAGAAGGCAAGACGGCTGCGGACAAGTGGGATGTTTGAGAAGAGATTAATAGAATCAGCTGAGAAGGTGTGCGGCGCAGTAAAGGGTGCGGGAAACGAAGAGAGCATGGTGGTGGGATGATCAGGTTGCAAAGGTGTTGGAAAAGAAGAAAGCTGCATATAAGAAATGGCAAAAGGAGGGCGGAAATGAGAACAAGATGAGATACAGGGAGTTAAAGAAGGAGGCACGGAGAGAAGTGGCGAAGGCAATAGAAAGGCATGCTGAAAGACAATTGAGGAATTAACAGGGAGGGGATGAACAAGGTGTACAGATGGGCAAACAGTGGAAGAAAGAAGGAAAGGAGTTGTGGGAGTACCGTGTGTTAGGGACAAAACGGGTGTTGAAAGTGCAGGTGGAAGAGAGGGTGGAAGTGTGGCAAGAGTACTGTGAAAGTCTGATGAATGTAGAAAATGAATGGGACGGAATAGTGAATGCAGAGCAAGTGTTGGGACCGTGGGAGGAAGTAACAGTACAGAGGTAAGAGAGCATATAAAAAGATGAAGAAAGGGAGGGCAGCAGGACCGAGCAAGTATGTACAGAGATGTTGGGGGAGATAAAGTGTCTAAAGTTTTGCGAGGTGGTGAACGAGTTGCTAGCTGGAGGAAAGTTGCCTGAGTCATGGAAAAGTAGTTTGGTGGTGCCATTGTTTAAGGGAAAAGGGGAGCAACGAGTGTGGAAATTACCGGACAATCAAGTTGATGGAACATGCAATGAAGTTAGCGGAGAGAGTACTGGAGGCCAGGATAAGGAAGTGGTGGATATAAGTGAGGAGCAATATGGGTTTAGACCAGGAAGGGGGACAACAGATGCAACATTTATAGTTAGACAGATTCAGGAAAGTATTTGGAGAAGCGAAAAGAGCTGTTTATGATATTTATTGATTTGGAGAAAGCCTTTGATAGAGTGCCGAGGAAAG
>OMLC01096968.1:0-12074 GCA_900302585.1 Regalecus glesne | reverse complement strand
AAACCTACAGGTTGCAGATGCGACATAGGAAGGAAGGAATATACTACCCATCCATCATCAACTGTTTATGCGGAGTCATGCTGGAGCCTCTCCCATCACTAATTGGGCGAGAGACCACGAAACACTCTCAACAAGTCACCATTCATAGGCAAGACTAAAGCAGTAATGTGTTCAATATCTTGCTTATGAATACTTAGACTCATCCTGAAAATTCCAAAAGGGTGTTAACTGGAAAGGCCAGCTATACAATTCTGCCACACAGAGATGAAGTGGAACCGCTTTGCAGTCAGCTTTATTTGGACTGTTCTCTGAAGTATGGCATTATTGTGTTTTTGCTTTTGTTCTTGTTATTTTTCTCTCCATGTCTACTATGCTCTCGTAGAGCGAGAGAGAGCGGGAGAGAGAGCGGGAGAGAGAGCGGGAGAGAGAGCGAGAGAGGGGGAGAATTAAGTTGCAGGGGGAGGAGGTGGGCATCGCTGCCTGAACTGCCTTCCTCCACCTGGAGTCTGAATTCACAGAGACTCCATTGGAACAAGTTCTTGCCTGAGGGTCAGTCCTCCAGCCCCATTGTGTCAACCATAATATGTCAACATGTTTCTCCATAACCATGACTGACATGCAGGTGGTCAGTTAATCAGTGGGACTGACCCCACCAGTCTGCATTGCCCCAGGGCCATAGTAATACAACTAGGTGCCTGCAATCTCTGGATGAATCGAGCTGATGTATATAAAGTTATATTTATTGGCAGTCACCTTATAGGTATATATATTTTATATTTTATTACATACTACTATATATTATATATTGGTCTCTTGTATTTTAATGCAGTTGCTACCAAAAGTTAGTCTGTAAACATACAGTACATATGCAGCTACTGGGCAGATCCACTTCCAAATTGGAGCCAGAGCTGGGCATCTGGCATAGAAGCCACATTGTTTTTTTCTGCCGAAAGTATAGTGGGTGATTTCTCCTTCTCTTCATTTGTCTCCCCATTTATACCAAACCTAACTTTTCAGAATTACTTGGATTCCTGTGTTTCTCTGCTAATCCTGGAAAGAAAGGAGGAACAAAGGTAAAAGTAATAAGAGCAAACGTTGCCTTTTTTCAAACAAAGAAACTCAGATCCTTTGTCGAGACATTTTAGTCAAGATTCAAATCACGAAGCTGTGAAATCTCCAGTTTTCTGTGTGGGTTTCATTTTTTTCTTTCTTTTCTTTCTTTTTCTTGTCCAATCTGTCATCTTGAGAAAACATTGTATTATGGAATGCATTCTTCTTTTTTCCGCTTGTCAGGCTCATTACTGAACTCTAAACAACAAATAACACAAGGCCATGAGCTATGATGCTTTGGAATGTGTTTTGAAAAACACCAAAGACGAAATACACCTTAGTAGAAGACATGCATGTCAGGATGAATACTTCCTCCTGTGCCCTTGATGAAGGACTTTGGAAAAAAATAAGTGGAGTTGGTCCCCAGGCACTGCAACTGCTCACTGCTCCTATACAATAGGATGGGTTAAATGCAGATAACAGATTTCTCTGTATGTGTGTACAATGAAGATTTACCACTAAGGCTGGTAGACATTATTAAACAAGGTTTCATTGGAGATTATAACTGTGAGAGAATGGAGAGAGGAGGAAAAGAAGGGAAAAAGAAAGAATAGACTGGGAAATAAAGAACAAAATGGATATCTAAAATGATTGTGGCAACATAATTCAAAGGTGAAGTAGATAATAAGTCTTAGAATGTAGAATTTATGAAAAATAAATATGATGTATTATTCTAGGACATCACTGGCTGGCACTATCAGCATGAGAATGAGCACTTTTGACATAAATTATGCTTTCCAATCTCCCATCCTTCCCAAAGGTTGGAGAAATAATTTGGTTTTGGCATAGCTCAGAAGTCAGAGTGGTTGTCTAGTAATCGGAAGATTGGTGGTTTGATCCCTGGTATAAGAGCCATTTCAGTAGAAGAAATATGTATTTTGTTTATTAATTATCATTATTTCGGAATTTCTATGCACTCTTTGTTGTGTGTATATATATTTCCCAAGTACATACTTTATAGATAATTACCTTAAATAGTTGCTTCCCTCTGATAGGGTAACATTTTACGAAGGACCATGAGTTTCACTTCCGCTTTGGTAATCGACAAAGCTATTGAGCTAAGAGAGCACTGTAGTCTTTGACCGTATCTTTATTTTATTTTTTACAAGTTTTCAATAACTTCAGTAAACAGTAAAACGATGAAGAACCTAATCAAGAGTATCATTGAGTCATGACTCATGAGTCAACTATATGCTTGGTTTAAATAGCTTATGTGGCCATTTTGAACATGTAGAAAGAGCCTCGTATACACCTGGTTCTTTCAGAAAGCTTGTCAAGGTGTCCTTGAGCATAACTGTGATGAAATGTCGACCTGTCCAGGACGTTTCCCTACCCTTTGCCCAATGAGTGTTGGGATAGCCTCCAGCATGACTCTGTGACATGGTTTCTGATAAGCGGTTGTTGTTGTTTGTGAATGGATTGATGAATGGATGGTATGTATAATGACAAATAGCAGCAGCTTCTTATGCCTATTCTAACTGATAATAATAACATTAAAGGGAAGGTTAACATGAGGTCACTTGACATGTAATGTGATCGATTGGAAGCATTGGTGGGCAAAATAGAAACAAACACTATTTTGAAGAATTGAGCTCTGCACGATACTGGCATTTTGTATAGATTTAGCAACTCTCACTCAAATTTAAAAGACATTGACATGGTTAACTGCTCTGCTATTAATGGTAGTCCAAATCATCAAAAGAAAGGCAGCAATTTGAGTTGTATAGGGTCCTGAAGGATCCTGAAAGGAGACTTTGGCTAGGGGCTCATGATGCGAAAAAAATTCTTCCCCACTCCAGAATGAGATGTGAGGATTTGTGGAGTTTACTCAATTAAAGGTAAATTTACTATTTTACAATTCAAAGACATTTTTCAATTTAATATTCACTGGCTATTTTTCATTTGAAATACGAATAATCTTTAATATTCTCTTCACTGAGACATTTGCTCTCACCTACGGCCATGAACGTTGGGTCATGACCAAAAGAACAAGATTGCGAATACAAGCGCCTGAAATGGGTTTTCACAGGAGGGTGTCTGGCGTTTTCCTAAGAGATAGTGTGAAAAGTTTGGTCATCTGTGAGGGACTCGGAGTGGATCCACTGCTCCATCAAGTAGAAAGGAACCAGTTGAGGTGGTTTCGGGCATCTAATAAAGATGTCACCTGGTCACCTCCCAAATGAGGCAAATCCAGCTGGGAGAAGCCCACAGGGTACACCGATGACTAGGTGGAGAGATTATACAGTTGGAATCAAAATTATTCAACCCCCACTGCAAATCAGGTTTCTTAGTCAAATATAGAAACTAGCAGCTGTTCACAAAAAAAATCCAACAAAAACAATTTAAACAGCTCAGCACACTAATATTACAGGTGATCACAAAAAAGAGGTGAATCAGTTCAACTGGATCAGAAGTTTATTTAGAAACGTTTTGTCATGACGAAACATTTCCAAGCCTGGAATTCCTCCCACTAGACACGGCTAAGTATCACGGTCTGGTTCCAATTGTTAAATTACACATCCGCAGATTGGACTTTTCTTGCGAGGTGCAGCTTGTTTCTTAAATTAACTGTCTGCTTAATTCCTAATTCTATTTGAGACTTTTTTCTCTGCTGCTAAATGGAACATCCAAAACTGGTTTATTGTTTGACCTCTTGTGTTTTACAGGCTGAGTAATTTCCTAGTTAAATAACAACTGACCTGCTATCTACTCTGAAAATTCCTGCTTGATTGCTAGATCTGTTCGGTCCTTTGTCATTAGAAATTAGATAATCTGGTTAATCAGCACGTCATTGGGTTCAGCAGTACTAGCTGTTAATAGTGTATGCGTCACTTTCTCCCAATTTGTTTCATCACCATCAGTCCTTCTGCCTTCACTCTTCCCTCTCACCAGCCCCCTATGTGTGTACACCCCATCCCAATCTGTTCTCTCCCCTACAGCCATCGCTTCTACAGTCGTTGCCCACCAAGGCAATGGAACGTCTCCAACCTGTGCTACCCCCCACTAGTCCACAATGACAACTTCACTGTTGCAGGAGGGTTTTGGAACTGCCAGTCTGCCACACGGAAGGCAGACTTCATCTCAGGCTACGCCTCCCTCCTCTCCCTCCTCTCCCTTCATTTCCTTGCCCTCACCGAGCCCTGGATTACACCAAACGGCACCGCAACCCCGCAGCACTCTCTTCCTCCCTCTCCTTCTCTCACAGCCCCCGTCTGTCTGGACATGGTGGGGGAGTTGGTCTGCTGCTTTCACCTTCTTGGAAGTTCTCTGTTCTCCCCCTCTCTCACCTCTCTATCTCTACCTTTGATCACCACTCTGTCTCAATCTCCTACCCTGTTAACCTCTATATAGTTGTCTTATATAATCATCCAGGGCCCCTAAGAAGCTTTCTCAATGAGCTAGACACCCTGCTTAGCACCTTTCCATAGGATGGCACTCCACTGATCCTTCTTGGAGACTTCAACATTCACCTAGAGGCCTCCCAGTCGGCCGCTTTCCTGCCCTTGGTGTGGGCAATTGTACTTCCTAGCGTACTTGCCAGCACTGCTTTTGTTTTCAACTCAACAGCTTAACCTACAGGGTTAGAGTCCTGGTCTATGGGACCGCATGTGGTTTGCTTCTGGCACTATGATCTTTACCTAGCAATCACGTTGAGCGGTATCAGCTCTCTTTTGTTGAGATCCAGTTTATTACCTGATAAGTGGCCAAAGGTTAGTACTGATACTAGTGAGGGAAGCAGGTATAGAAACAGAAAGGTTCGACATATATACAAATAGATCATCTGTTTATAAGACACTTCATGTCCATAACTCACTATACTTTTAATGAGGGGTTGGAACGAAGTCCTATTGCCAGGGGCTCTATGGCAAAGGCAAACACCAAGGTACTTAAAGGGCAGCCCTGACGTGTTGACCATTGCAAAGGGAAACTACTGGATTGAGTGTTATTAGTCCTGAAAGAAACTCGAGGAGATGAATACAGAAGTCTTGCCCAAGTAATGATTTTGGAGCAGAAGTCAAATTTATTTAATATGTAAAAAAGGCACTTCCACTCCAGCCTGATCAGTTAATCTAATTCTTCAACCAAATCACAGCTAACTGAAAGCCAATAGTTTACTGGCTTTATCTCCTTGTTCATAGTAGGTGCTCCTAGACTTAATACGCAGGTCATTAACCTGATCTGTTAATAACGTGTCAAATTCTGCTTGTAGAGTTAACCACTCCTCACAGGTATCCGTGGATGGCGAGATGGCATAAGCGTCATCCAATTGGGCTATGCAGTGGTAGTCAAACTTTTTTCAGTTTGCTCTCATATATGGTGTAGGAGATGATTTTGTCTCTGAGATTAGCTGTCAATGTTTCCCAGAGAGTTGATGAAGAAATGCCTGGTGTTATGTTTAAATTCATTAAGAAGTCAATTGGGTTTGAAACAACATTTACAAAGTTTTCATCTCTAAACAATATAACTGCCAAGGCAGCCGTAGGCTATCAACAGAATGAAAGACTACTTCCATAGAAACAAGGGCGTAGTCCGAGACGACAATAAGATTATTTGAGCGTGAAGATATGGAGTCGAGAAGTCTGTCATCTACAAGGAATTAGCCCATTTACATATAAGTTTGAGAAGAAAGTGTAGGCTTTTCTGGATGGATGAAATATTCTCCAAGAGTCTCAGACTTTAAATTCAGACATAAAGGTTCAGACAACCCTAGCTGAGGTTGACGAGGTGGCACATTTAGTGGGGGATCCACCCAAATGTGGATCTAACCAACAGTTAAAGTCACTGGCAGGCTTGCCGCGGGCTGCTTTTGCAGACTCCGGTTTTGGCCGAGTGGACGTCCTTACAAACTTAGATTCCTCAAATTGACTTGAGATGTGTAGAGGACTCTCCGGACACCAGAACAAGTCAAGTCAAGTCAATTTTATTTGTATAGCGCCAAATCACAACAAAAGTTATCCCATGACACTTTACATATAGAGCAGGTAAAAGACCAAGCTCTTTGCGAAACCATGATTTACAGAGACCCAACAAGTACAACAGAAATATGCACAATTTTTGCAAGATTAAACGTGTATAAATTTTGGTCCCTGACTCAGTGTCACTGACAGCTGATTCTTTATGACTATTGGCAATTCGACTTTTTGGATTTTTATTATTTTGCCACACGACTGTATAAATTTCTGTTTGAATCAATACAGTTTCACAAGAGCAGAATCAATAGTTGGATGTGTACTGGGCCCACTATAAGTCTATTTATTTGTGTGGTTTGAATGTGTCTATATGGGTAGGGGTTAAGTGTCTGCTATATATTTCTCTTAGTTAGACCCAGATCTGTATCTATTCACAGCTATTCACCACTGAACAACTACCATGGAATTGACAGAGCAAGACTGAATAATCCCACTTTATTCCCCTCTGCCCTGTTAAAATAGGCACGTCCCCTGGTGTGATCCAGGACTTAGTATTACAGCATTAAAAATACTCTGTGAAACACCTTCATATTGTATCAACTCTCTGGACAAAACAGTGAACAACATTTTTTATCATTACATCTGCCAAGTCTTAAGAACAGCAGCAACATTCACAGAGAATATTACATTTTATTCCATTGTCATTGTACTTGCATACAAGATTATCCCCCCTGCATTTAACCCATCCTATTATATTGGAGCAGTGAGCAGCAGGCCCCAGTGATCAATTATATTTCTTTTTCCTATTGTCTTGGCCAGGGGCACAGGCAAGAGTATCAACCCCAACATGCATGTCTCTTTGAGGGAGGGAAGAAACCATATCACCTGGAGGAAACTCATGCCGACATCAAGAAAACATGCAAACTCCACAAAGAACCTGGCATGGGATTCAAACCTTAGACCTTCTTGCTGTCAGGCAAAAGTGCTAACCATTGCACGACTGTGCCACGGACCATTGGAATTTAAAGTTACATGCCATGATATTAACAAATCAAGTCTACCAAAAGAGGAAGGCGATAGAGGTAACCTATATAAATCCTCTGATGAAAAGTGTCCTTATAGAGAGACAGAAGGCAATGCTCTTGATCTACTGTTCAATGTTTGTTCCTACTTTCAACTATGGCCATGAACTTTGGGTTATGACCGAAAGAACAAGGTCACTGATACAAGCATCTAAAATGGGTTTTCTCAGGAGGGTGTCGGATGTTTCCTTAGAGATAGGGCGGGCATAGCTCAATGGTTGGAGCAGTCGTCTGACAATCAGAGGGTCACAGCTTCGATCCCTGGTCCTGCATATGTTTGCAGCTCACTGCTCCTATACAATGAGATGGGTTAAATGCAGATAATACCAAATTTTACCTTGTGGGATGGATAAGTGAATTATTATTATTATCATTTACATAGAAATAAATCAGTTGAGGTGGTTTGTGCTGTCACGGCACCTGATTTCCAATTGGCAAGGTCTCCCTACTGGCTGTCAGGCTGGGGAGGTGGGCTTACCTGATCACCAAGCTGGATAGAGTTTGAGAGGGGAGGGGCCGGAGAAGTGATGAGGACCCATTGGGAACAGCTGAGGGGGGGTGAGACCCTAATGAGTGCGGTGACGGAGGACGTGGAGTCCCCTTATGCCTGAGAGTTGTGGTGTTTCAAGGATTGTCTGGGAGTTGAATGGATGAATGAAATGTCAGCTGAGTGCCGATGAGAACTGGTGTTGGACCACACAGAGCAGCTAGCCGAGTAACGCTCGACGGACCAGCGCCGGGGCCACGGGGATAGGTAAGCCCACATACACTACCTCTAGCCGGGCGGCCAGGCGCTCATCTGTGGAGACGCTGTAAGATAATTGTCACGGGCGCCCAAACTCTTGACGCCCTAGACAACTGTTAATAGCCTTAATAGCATCCAGCTCCAAGGGCTGCAGTCGCCATGACAGTGCATCTAATAAGGAAGCCACCTTGTCACCTCCCTAGTGAGATATTCCAGGTATGTACAGCTGGGAGGTGGCCATGTGTTAGACCAAGGACTAGGTGGAGGAATTATATCCCCATGCTAGCCTGCGATCACCTCAGGAATCCCCAGTCAGAGCTGGTGGACGTGGCTAGTAAAAGGGAATTTTTGGGTCTCTTGCTGGTACTGCTATCACCGCAAGTCATCTTCAGATAAGCAGTGGACACTGGATGGATGGATATTTTAACAGTATATAGTAGAGGCTAAGTCATTGCTCTAATGGGTTAAGGTCATGCGCAGGATAGGCAGAACTAATCAGGCTCAGACATGGCATTATACAGGAAATTGGCTAATGCCTGTATGGTTCTAGGATCCTTTACTATCAGTCTGATACTGAAGCTGCAGATGCCCATGCTGGCATCAGCAGATAGATAATAACAATCTCCCTTATCAGTCTCACAAGGGGAAATTTCAGACAACAGGCATGGACTCAAGTACATGAATACTGAAATGGCATCCAATACTTTACCTGTGCCCTCATCCATAAGGTTAGTGGCTGAGTCAGAAAGGGTATCCGATGTAAAATTTTGCCAGATCATCTTATGGATTGACGATATCTGCTAAGAGGACCCTTGAGAGAAAGGGAACAAGGTGAAAGAAGAGTCCCACAAGGAGAAATTTACAATATTCTGCATTTAACCCATCCTGTTGTATAAGAGCAGTGACCAGCCACCATGTGGTGTTCAGTTGGGGGTTCAGTGTCTTGTTCGAGCACAGCTCGGCATGCTTTCTGCAGGACTGGGGATCAAACCTGCAACCCTCAAATCGTCAGATGACCGCTTTACCCACTGAGTTATATAAATGTTCATGTCAGAAGTGGGACAAATGGATAGTAGATATGACTCCCATTTACTGCTCATAGAGCATTGGCAAGACACCAAAAAATTGTATTGAATAAATATAACTCAATTTCCAAGAAAAGATTGCTTGAATCACATAAATGTTTTATTAGACAGGGAAACTATCCATTTACTTGTTCAAACTAATATGAAATTTCAATGTATTTTATCATCGCTAAAGAGAGGCACTGCATGCTCTAACAGCATGTCACTGCTGTTGCTATGGATGAAATCCATTCAGTGAGAGCACCGTATGTTGCCCAACAATGTCAGTTCATTGGAATTCAGCCGAATGACTGAGAAAGGCAGAGATGAGGTTGAACAGAAACGACTACCATCACACCAGAACACAAACATCACATTTACTTTTCTTTTCATGCCATTTCAAACAACTTGATGAAACGGCTCTAGAGCAGATCCATGATAATGGTCAATGAGAGTTTTTTTGAAGTATTGTACAATCTTTGGGTAAGGTCAGGCAGATTTGACCTCTCATCTCTAAGTTTGAGGCCAATCTAATCATTTTCATTTTGTGCCAGTCCATATTTCTGAGCTTGACTGAGGTGAAAGTTGAGCTCCCACAACCTCACTGCTATGCCTCACATTGCCTTTATCTGTTGACCAATTGCTCATGGTTCTCCCTCATGAGCCTTTATTCATCCAAAATCAAGGAGCAAAATGGATGTCGTAGTCCCTTCTTAAACACCTAGGGCGCCTAATGCAATCATATATGCTGCTGGGAAGACTGGTGAGATTTAATTACCTGTGACACCTGCCCATGAATCCTGGGTGGATAAAGGAATGCTGATGGAAGGGGTTGAAATGGAAGTCAAGGACCTCATCTTCACTGAGCTTTGTTTGAGTGAACTTGCTCTAATTCACTAAATCGGTATTGGATTGCTGAGTACAGTGAATCAAAAAGTGAGCCAGAACTGAAATGAGAGAGACAAAGAGGAGCAGCAGAAGTGGTGTGTGGAGTTTAAAGGTCAGCGGCTTTTCCTCTTCCTCTGCGGTTTGTCTGTTGATTTGCAGGCCAGTCACTACCAGTAGAAGAAAAATGGGGAGAACCATTGACAGGCATCCTGTTCTGTTTTGAAAGTCGATATAGAAACACATCCAATTCAAACTACAGTACAGATACATGTCTTTACTTATTCTGGAACATGTGGCATTTCCTGTAATAATTAGCAATTTTGACTTCTCATGGTCTCAAAATGCTGAAAGAGTTTAGAATGAAGGTCTTGATGCATGCTCAATAATCCAGGTAAGGAATCACAAAAAATAATTAGGGATTTTGAATATATTCTTGATGGACTCGAATTAATTAGATGGACTGGTATATTCAACACCTACTGATGATGTTAAGTTATTGAATATAGCTTGTAAATTTCCCCTCAGGAGGTTATCATTATTATTACTGTTTGGCCTTTTTATTATTCAATTATAATTGTGTTATCATTATCATGTTGTATGCTGTAAATTGTCTCTTATTCAGTGTATACTTCATCAATTGCACGGCTGTCCGTCTTCGGAGAGTGATCACTCCTCTGTTGCTCTCCCTGGATTTTCTTTCTATTTTTCTCCCTATTAAACTGGTTTTTAAGGGAGTTATCCCCTATCCAATGTGAGGGTCTACGGTCAGGATGTTGTGTTAATATAAAGTATACTGATTCAGTGTTAATTTTTGATAATATTTTAATTTCTAATTAATTTGTTGATTTTTTTTTTTGGCTATACAAATAAAATTGACTTGACTCATTTATCAACACTCATTTATTTCCAGGCCTCTCATTCCCCTCCACTTTTGACTCTCTACTATCCGATAAAGGAAAGCATTAGAGAAATAATCCCCAAGGAAAATTAACACTTGCATTTCTGTAGTACTTATCAATGTGGCAATTTGCATATCAACTACTGAATATAACGTCAACTTCTATGCTTATGTCTGATATGCATAATTATTTCGCCCTGGGGCTACAGGAGCTCAGGGAAAGAGCACATGATTTGGAAGCTAATGAGACAGAGTCTGTGGGAATGAACCGTGGGGCGTCAGGATAGGCATCCCACCTTAATTCCCCTTGCCTGCCTTGAGATGAAATGGTGACCTGTCCTGGGTGTTTCTCACCTTCCATCCAATGAGCACTGGGATAGGCTCCAGCAGATCAGCAACCCAACTTCAGATATGTGGTTGATGATGAAAAATGAATGCGCTGCACTTGTGAAAAAAAACTATTCCATTCTGTTGTCAGAGTTGAATTTACAACAGAGGCACACGTGTTAACAAAGCTCATTCAAATCGGAAAAGCCTAGAGATATTATATAATGTATTATCCATTTCAGTAAAAAAGTATACTTTCTTGTCGGATTTCCTGCCTTAAGACTTTCAAAATGAAATGTTGTCGGAACACAAAATTATTTTCTGGGACATATCTAAGTACACTGATTCAAGATGTTCAGAATTTAATAGGAGGAGCTCAGAATCAGCTGTGAGTATGATCACACTTGAAATGAAAGGCAGAATGACATGTTTTCTGTCATTATTCCACACCGCTCCAGAGACGTTGCAGATGTGTGCATGTACCCTGGAGGTTGGGGGCTCTCTAAACATTACTGAAGTTGAAAAATAAGGAAATAATAAGCCTATGAGACCTCAAAGAGAATATGCTACCCTTTAGCTGTTCTTCAATATGTCCTTGAACATTTAGAAAGCAGCATTAGATGATTATAAAGTAAAATACCCTGCTGTCCTTGACATGGTTACAACCACAGTAGCTAAAGCCATTAAGAAAATCACAATGTTCACAGCATGCCAAAGTGCTTTGCATATTATAATTTCAAGATGAATAGCAATCTATTGTCTTGACCGGAAAAGGAACTTCCTGAATGCCAAGTTGACACTAAAAGGGTCATATTTTGACAACCTTGATTGAAATCTAACGTTGTACCAATGGCTCTAATAAACATGAATATGCACACAAACATGGGGTGGCATACCTCCAAAAGTAGGGCGGTCTTTTGGCAGTTGTGATATTGGTGATTTTATCCCCGGTCCCAGCAGAAAGCCTGTCAAAGTTTCCTTGAGAAAGACATTGAACCCCTGACTGGTCCCCGAGCATCAAATAGTAGCTGCCCTTACTGCTCCTATACA
>OMLC01096967.1:0-24855 GCA_900302585.1 Regalecus glesne | reverse complement strand
CTAATTAAAGGAAAGACATGCCTGCCACAAAGGAGGAGGCGGCGTATGTCCAGGAATAGGCGGGAAGAGGAATTCCAGACAGACAGACAGATAGCAGGGAGACGAACGCTGCACTTCAATTTACACTGCACGAGTAAACATGATCGACCACTAATTCAAAGCCGCCGTGTAATCTCTCTTCATCCACGTGCCCACAATCTGCGTTACCACAAGTATGTTTCGCGTGCACACGGAGGCCATCATCCCGTTCATGGCACAACCGGCTACAGCGTACGCAAACTCTCTAGCTGAGGATGCATTCCAGAGATCCTTCACATGCCTGATTTAGATATCGAAGAAAGAATGGACTAACGCCACGGCATCTGGACTAAGTAAGGACAGCAGTTAACCAGACAGTACAGTGTCTTTAACTCACATCCAGGCATAATGACCCAATATGACCATGCGGATACATAGTAGCTATCCAGGTCCCTCTCGAGTCTATTCTTTAGGCTTACCATCCAAACTGCTAAGTTATCGATTCTGAGCTGGCACCGGAGACAGGTATGCCCGTAAGAGCTGATAAGCTTTGGATCTTAACAGAGAGACCTATACGTGAATGGTGTAGGTGTAACGTGTGGGGGGATATATAGAAAATCTGTGGCATGGCGGCACAGTGTTCAGCACTGTTGGCTCACAGCAAGAAGGTCCCGGGTTCAAACCCTATCTCAGGTCCTTTTTGAGTTGAGTTTGCATGTTCTTGCATGCTTTCCTCAGGGCTGCTCTGGTTTCCTCCCACCATCAGAAAAAAAAGACACGCAGAGACTGCAGATGGGAATTAGCTTGAAGCTAAAATCTGGTTGCAATGCATCAGATGTTGACATTAATGTAAAAAAAATAGTTGGATAAGAAGCATTGTTTCTATTCCTCATCCATAATTTTCCATTTTTTTAATCTATTTTGTATCCTGTGAAATACTGTATCTTCCTGCCATGCTGATTTCGTTATATATGTCCACCTAATAATCCAACACTGGAAAAAACACCCCTGAATGAGTCCTTTCTTCCTAGGCTTGTGGCCCACAATCTGCCAATTGGTAAAATCATTCCACTTGTTCTGTCATGCAGATGAATTTGTTAGAGTTTTTTTCAATCAAAGCTCTTCTAATATTTTGCCTAATATTTGCCTCTCTTTAAGATGTTGACGGAAAATGGTAAGGAAACCCGAGACGGCTCGGCATACCTTGGACTTGTTCCAAACCAATGGCAGACACTTTCTCATTTCAGGACAAATAAGACTGGATATGATACTAAATGACTCACAAATGATTTATTTTTTGTACAGCACCTAGAGAATCGGCCAAAGAATCAATCGGCAGAAAGGCATACATCTGCAAAGCAGATTATCAAAGCAACTGGAAATCTGTTGAGGAACAATATTTGCTCTGAAAGCAGCAAAAACGGTGTTGATCTTACTATTCATAGCATCCACTGTAACAACGGGAACAAAGCTGCTGCGAAGACAGAAATAATGATTTGTGCATCCTACATCTTTATTTGCGATACAAAAGGATTTTCCTTTCATCTAAATGAGATGAAGGCAATTACATAGACCCGTACTGCTAAGCTTCAAAGTGTCTGTTTAAAAAAAGAAGAAGAGAAAAGCAGAACAGGCACTTGCTGCAGGTGTTGTATCGGAAAGACTGATGCAACACCAGACATCGCTGACCCACTTTCATCCAGACACAAGGGATGATGAAGGAGCGTATAATTGACTGCATCCAGTGCAGAGGTGAGAGGCCAAATGAAATCCCCTAATGTCTCCACCTTGTCAGAAACGCAGCCTAATTTCACGTTTCAAGCATCCGAAGACCTCTCAGGATGGACTGTATAAAAATCCGTATCAACATGGGATACTTACCTCGGGTGTCCAGAACAGAGTACATATCTGCCTCGTTATATACAGCACAAGAAGTTGAAGAAGCTTTGTCTATTTGTTACTGTGAATACATGCGATGAAATATGTTCTCTGCATTTGACCCATCCCATTGAGCAGTGAGAGCAGAGAGTAGCTGCTGTGCCCGGGGACCAGTTAGGGGCTCAGTTTAAGCAAGTAAGAACATTCTTGTTTCTATAAAACTTTTAAAAGCACACAGTTAAAAAGTGCCTTTACATACAATCATATGAAATAAGGGTAAACAAACAAGAGGAATAGAATAAAAATTTAACATGACAGAAAGAAACCGACCAAGCTATAAAACCAACAACAGGTCTATACTAAGGTTTGGTTAAAAAGATGGGTTTCTAGAAGCTGCTTACGACAGTCCAAAGATTCACCACATCGAATGAATTTAGGAAGATTATTCCAGAGATTTGGGGCTAAAACTGCAAAGGCACTGTCATCATTTGTTTAACAGCTGGAGTGGGGGATGAATAAAGATTGAGGGTTGAGTGGTCAGGAAGTGGAAGGAGGAGTGGGAAGATCAGAAATATAACTGGAGGGAAAGATCATGCAGTGATTTACAAGTAACCTACAAGATCTTGTAGCTTACTCTAAACTTTACAGGAAGCCAATGGAGAAAGGAAAAAAAAAGTCTCTGGCTCAAGGACACTTTCCGCAGGGGCCGGGGATCGAAGCATCAATCCTCCAATTACTAGGACAGCCCTAGCCCCTGAGCTACGCCGCCCCAACCTTAGCGATGTGGTGTGCATGTCGACCTCGGTCCTAAGCAGATGGATTTTCACCGGCTGCACATTGATGTTGAGCGTAACCACCGTGCATGGCTGCACTACTGCTATCACAGCGTCCTTTGCCAGCAATGTTGTCCATACTCTGGATTACATCCGTGGGCAAGTTTTAATGAACCCCCCCCTTGTGATGTATCTTTGTGGGTTAAGAAATGAAATACACCGATCCCCAAGTAAGATACAAGTGCTTACCAAGGTCAATGAGGCTCCCGAGCGTAATTACAAGACTAGCAAACACAAAGGGCATTGTTATTGGACAAGTATAATGCCACATATTAGCAGAGCAACGCTGCTGTTTCTATCAGGGAACACTAGCTTGGGAAGACATAGGGCGGGCATCAATTTAGCCTACTTATCTAAAGTCTCTAATTACTTGGTTTATTTGATAAACAGAACAAGGAGAATCCTTAAATGGTTCTGCAAGATCCAAAGGGGATTAATTTCTTACTCCTTGAAAAAACAAATCACTGGTAGAATCCCTTATTTCACTCTTTAATCATGCATTAATTAGGAGCAATAGGGGCACCAGTTACACTTGGCATTTGGTGAAGATTGCAGGAGAAGAAAAAAAAAAGGCCTGCGCTGGTCTCTCCAGAGGAGGAGGCAAGCACATCAGGCTAAAACAAAGGCGACACAATCACAGAGAACAGCAGGAAGTGAGCGCTAGGGGAATGGGAATATGGCCGTGAGAACATCTCACACAAAGAAGATATTTCCTTTGGCAAAGTCAAACTGGAGGCTCAGGCTTACACCAATGCAGTTTGTTAGTCCGAGATGTTAAACTATTCTAGGGAACCGACTTTTGGATGAAAAATTAAATAACAAAATCCTTACCAATCTGGTGTAATGCAGTGATTAAGTATTACAAATTGAAAATATCAATTTTGTATGCAGCCTACCAAAAGCTAGTTATGACCTTCATGATATCAATGATACTGATAATCTCCCTTATAGGGACAGTGCATATTAATGAATATTTAAAATGTACATATACCAGATTTCAGGGGCGGTATGGCTCAGTGGGTAGAGCCGTCGCCTGGCAATCGGAGGGTTGCAGGTTCGATCCCCGCACCTGCAGAGAAGCGTGTCGAGGTGTCCTTGAGCAAGACACTGTTCCCTTAACTGCTCTGCCCTTTGATAGACTGGTGACCTATACAGGGTGTACCCCGCCTTTCGCCCAACGAGAATGGAGATAGGCTCCAGTTCCCCCTTGACCCCATTTCGGATAAGTGGTTGACAATTGATGGACATACCAGATTTAGCCACCAGGCTAATTTTCATCTGTTTTTCCAAGCAATTAAGGGTTCAGTGTCTTGCTCAAGGACATGTCCACATGTTTCTGGAGGAACGAGGGGTCAAAAGTACCAATCTTCCGACTGGCCTACTCCCTGAACTATGGCACCCCTTTATATGAAATAATACATGATTTCTTCTAAGGGGCCATGTGCAGCTTTTTACATTGTCAGCATAGGATGGACTGCACCAGATTACATCTTCAAGCTAATTCACATCTGGAGTCCCTGCATGACTTTTTATTGATAATGGGAGAACACCAGGGCCACTGGAGGGAATCACATAGACACAGGGAGCACATGCAAACTCTATACCGAAAAGACCTGGAATGGGATTTGAACCCAGGACCATCTTGCTTTGAGGCAACAGTGCAAACCGCTGCGGCACCATGCTGCCAACGGCCTCCATAATATAATATGATATATTAATTCTTGCTGTTCCTTCATGGAACCATAGCAGCTCTTCTTCTGCACCTCCCACACAAGTTGAGCAATTTTCCTTTGCAATTTTTTTTCTCCATTGACTAAAGAACAGTGACCGAGACATGAAGACGGAGGAAATGGTGAGAGGCAGGAGGTAAACATAGTGGGGCATATTGCAAATGGACCCGAATATGCTCTTTTACTTGTTTTCCTCACACAGACTGCAAAATCCTGTTAAAAAAAAGACCCTTTTAACACTTGGACCAAGCGACTATTAAACAGCTTTTGTGTCCCTGGTGGGGAAAAAAAAGTCGCTCGATTACTTTGCGGAGATGAAAACCACATTGAATACAATGAATAAAGTGGGCTCTAAAATGTGTTTTGAAATCATTATGCTCTCAGTCTGTTTCCTTATTTCCCAAACCTGAATAAAGAGGTAGCATCTCGAGCAATCTCGCCCTTGTTTGTTTAAGGTAATTACTACTTGTCCTCCCATCCTGTCAGCCCAGATGATGCATGAAAATTACCATTCCCCTATCAAAGCTGGGGAACGAAAAGAGGAGGAAGGGGAACAGAGGCAAGCGGACGGAGGGGGCTACTGGTAAGAGAGGAACTCTGCGAGACACACACGGCTCCCTCCCTGCATGACAAGAAAGGGCACTGTCTCTGATTAATTAGCTTGAGTTGGTAATCAGTTTAATAAGACTGAAGTTGATGGTGAGAGGTCCCCTTTGGCGGAGCCTGGCTAAGCTCAGTGCTCTGCTCGGGCCCGGCTCTTTCTTCCACTGAGTAAACACGCCGCTTCTATTTACATAAACAGTTGTTTCTTTTTTGTCAGGGCTGATTTTTTTTTCTTTTTTCGCCCAAACTCCCTGAAAGCCTCACAACGCCACTGTTTAAGTCATTTCCTGCAATAGGGGAGGAACTAGCGGTACAAATTCATGAATGTTTCAACATATGAGAAGTAATTAAATTGGGGCCTTTTTAAATGAATAAAGTGTGGGGTACTTACGTCTCCTACTCCCACAAAGAGGCCTAATTCAGAGATTGAATTCTGGCGTGATAGCATTCAGCCTTTTACCATGGTGAGCTACACAGATGGCCGGGGTAATTTTCATTCATCCATCCTAGGTGGCAAACCTCATTAGGTCAGTTATCATTATATGCTATGAATGATGGACTATGAACCCATGCAATGGTGGAATGTACCTGCCTGCTGGTGGGATTTAATGGAGGTTCATGATTTATGGAATGGTCACTTTTAACAAGGAAAAGAAGAAGCTTTGTTAATTCGTCAGTGTACATACATATAAGGAACTTTGTTCCCTGCATTTAACCCATCCCACTGTATAGGAGCAGTGAGTAGCTGCGCATAGGGACCAAGTCTAGCTCTGCTTCTTATTGCCTTGCTCAGGGGCTCAAGCAGGAGTATGATCCCTAACATGCATGACTTTCTGATGGTGGGAGGAAACCAGTACATCTAGATCAAACCCATGCAGACATGGGGAGAACATGCAAATTCCACACAGAAAGAAGCTGGGATGGGATTAGAACCCTGGACCTTCTTGCCTTTTATCATTTATTTATTTTCTCCCTATTTTTTCCCGAGTTGCCTACTGCTGGGTCAGTTGCTTTGATGCCCCTCTACGACAAAAGGAAGGAGGAAACTGTAGCATGTGAGTCCTCCAAGTCACATGGAGACTAGCCGTGGCTATTTTGCACATCATGGTCTCACGGGGAAAGCACAGTGCTTGGCCGTCGAAGGAGAACGAAGCAAAGTACATTCCCTTCATTCAACCGAGAGGTCCAAGCGACGCAGAGGGGGACACTAGCGAACCTAGAATACTTTATCCAACCTAAACCCATGTGAGGCTGAGCCAATTCTACTCTGCTAATAATGGACCTCCGGCCGTGGTTGGAAACGGTGCAGCCGAGATTCGAACACTTAACTGCATGACGCAGAGATGAACTGAACAGAGCTGCCTTAAACCCCTATGTCACCAGAGGCCCTTGGACTTTCTTGCCTTGAGGCAACAGTCCCTTTTTTAATGATTGAGCCTGGCCCAAAAGGCTGAGAAATGCTACGCCACCATGCCACCACTACTGCATCTACAGTTACAATGCCTTTTATAATGGGACAGTTAACCCCAAAATGGCTGCAGTGGAGTGGCTTGCAATGCATGTGCTGGTGTGACTGTGTGACTGTGCCAATGTGCAACATTCCCTCTCATTCTCTGCAGCTGACAGTCTGCAGCAGAGCAGCATTGTGTTCTGTCAGGCTGTTCATCATGCTCACTTGTGGGGCCAGCTCTAAAACCACCCTCATTAGACAGGTGGAAACCTGTGTGCAGTGGGAGGACCTGAAGACCGGAACTGGAAAACCCCTTTTCCTAACCTTTACTGGGATGAGAAAGTGCTGACTGCACCTGTGCATTTAAATGCCCAATAAAAAGGTGATTTGATGTAAGTTATTCAGTTTAACTCTTCCAAATGGTAAAAACACTGTCAATTATTACTTCACTTCTTGTGTCGATGTCTCTCTATCCCACAACAGGAGGCAGAGGACATATCTATCACTTTGATTACTGAGGTCACAATATGTCTTGCCTATATTTGTCCATATGTCAGCAATATATCTTGAAAAGTAATGTTCATATGATTTTCTGAACAGCCTGATCTTGGCAAGAGGAAAAGTTGGTTAGATTGGGGTGATTAAATTCTGTATGCTTGTTGAGAGATGGAACATTTTCCGCACGAAAACATTACCTATAGAAGTGAACGGTGGATAATTTGGCATCTCCTAAAATGGAGTGGAGTGATGATGTCATCATTCTGTTCATGGCAGCAGTTCATACACTGTGAGCACCAAGCCAACACGTTCAGCGCACGTATTTCCTCCATAAAATACATTTTCTAGTTTTCACCTCGTCCGAGGAGGTATTAACCATGTGAGATGTTATTGGGGGGCGGGGGGGTTGTTCAGCCTTAGCAGAGGTTTTTGCTCTCTGAGTGCTCTTCTCTTCAACTGTTACTATGAAAAAAAAAACCTGGACTATAAGAGTTCTCTGGAAGGGAAAAGTTGTCGTTGTCAGGGTGCAGCAGCCACTGAACTGAACTCTACCGTCTCAGCCCCTGATACGAGACCAACACATCACCCAAGGCCGTTAATGATCGTCCGTTGTCACAACACCAAGACTGTCGAGTAGCAGATAGAGCAGAGAAATAATTTAAGCAGTCTTAAGTGGTCTATTGTTATTCAAATGCTAAATTATGCTTGGCAGAGGTTTCAGAATCACTTTTACAAAGCATCACCATTGTTTATGTTGAGACAAGGTTTTAGGAAGTCAGAAACGAGGGAATTACTTTGGAGAGTTTTGAGTTCCTTGGGGTTCGGAGACAAATTGGTTCCATGCGCATCCGGCTTGGCCTAACTGTCAGACAAGCCTCCAACATGACAAATTACTGCTTACAACAACAGGGAGCGGACTCACTTCTACAAGGACAATGTAGGAATTAATATCTATATTCAGCACTAATAGTGTATAATACTTAGATTTGACACTAAAAGAAGGTGGAAATGCCATGACTAGTCCCCATGTTGTGGGGTCGGACACTGATTTAGATGAAGCTTGGGAGATTAAGGCCAGATCACCTTACTGATGCCCCGTGTAGGGTTCGAACCCATGGGCTCTGGTCGGTCAGTTCCCCGCTGAGCTACCACAGCCCTGAATATTTTGTCACTATTCTGATTGCAGGGTAACACAGAAATGTAGTCTCGATTTGGAGCACTGTTCTTTTGTGGTAGTGGTCAACTTGAGACACTCGGGTAAGCACGGCTGGATGATGACTGAAGAGAGAGATTTTGATTCCGTCTTATCGATAGTGCTTTACAATATGGGGCTGCAGTAGTTCAGTGGTAGAGTCAAACATCGTGGGTTCAATCCCACTGTAGGTTGTCAAGAAAGACATCTGGCTTTAATCCCCCTCCATGGTTCATCTAACTCTGTGTCTATCCCCACAACGTGGGAACTAATCATGACATGTTAAAACAGACCTCTAAATAGTGATCTGCAATAACTAGCTATACAATATTGCTGTTTATACGGGAACTCTATCCATCCATCTATCTATCGTCAACCGCTTAGCCAATATGGGGTCATGGGGTCATGCTGGAACCTTTCCAGCAGTAAGTGAGCAAAAGAGAGGGAAAAGGCCTGGACGGGTTCCATTCTATCGCAGGGCAAGAGCAGTTAGGGGTTCAGCGTTTTGCTAAAGGAACTTTCCACATGCTTTCCACAGGCGCCAGTGATCGAACCACCAATCTTCAGATCACTGAATGACCATCCTACCTCCTGGGGTATGCCGCCCCTAAACCCATGCAGACACGGGGAGAACATGCAAACTTCACACAGAAAGGACAGGACTTTGAACCCAGGACCTTCTTATTGTGAGGCAACCGTGTTAACCACTGCACTATTATCCCACAAACAATCTAAATCATGTGTTGTTAAATCCCCCCAATAACCCGAGTAGCGTAAATCCAACCTTGGCTTGTCTAATTCATCGTGTGAACGATCTTGAAATACAAAATGAATCTGGTCGGCCTGCTCTCCAATTAGCTGCTTTTTGCATCTATTTTCCTGTCATTTAGCCAAGCGGCCATCGGTGTACTGTCGCCTTACTGTTCAGCATCCAAAGAGATGGAAGAAGTAGAAATGAGTTTAGCTAAATAATATGATCTGTATCTTGCAAAACGCAAACACACATAAGCTACTGAGCTAAAGCAGGTAACGCAGAAAGTGGGTGTATTATTATCACTGGCTCATCCCACCAGGTATTCCCACGCATTTTAAGATGCCATTACCTCTCTTGGGATTGTTAAATGGTTCCATAAAGAAAGATGAAATATTCATTAAGTTGGTTAATAATTCATACCGATAAAATGCAATGCGCAGTTTGCATAGTGCATGATGAATGCATAATCACTGCATGCTCAGCACATTCATCCTTCAGAACATTTTAATTTTATTTTATGATAGCAAAAAATTAATTGAAAGTTCATTCTCACTTATGCCTAATGATAAAATAGACACTTTCAAAGCACTCTCTAAGTACGACACAATCTAGCGGGCATATAGGAAGCCCAAATGAAGCGTGTTTTTCCATTGAGGAGGAATTGCATTTTAAGCATTATTTTTCCAATAATTCTATAACTGTTCTAGGCTTGACCTCATTTCCTCACTTTGAGGAAGTTGAGATGGAAGTGGACTTCTAAATGCATTGAAACATGCTTTGTTGGAATCACAATTGCCATGAAATGAAGCGTTATGTAAAACGGCGGTATCATTACGTTGTTTTTGTAAAGTCAGATATTGCGGGTTTGTTCACATCGCAGGGCGTCAGGAAGGGTACCTTGCCTCAATCGCCCAAGCTCTATCTAAGTCTGTGTCCAACCCCACACGGGGGATCATCGCGACGTAATAAAACAGAACTTTTCATCGTAATGTTGTTTTGGCAAAGTTTCGCCATTACCCAAATATGTAATTGCTGTTCTACATGTGGATATCATCTCAGAGGTGTACTGATATATCAGGCTTGCAATAGAAATAGGTGGGGACTGCTTTCCCCCAAAATGGGAAAGATACCACGCTGTGCTAATAGTGCTGACCTGAACACTGTCAAACAAATCTGTTCATACCACAGATGCTAACTGGCTTCCAGATCAGTCCATTTTTTTGGGGGGGGTTCAATCGTCAATCGTAGCATCCATAATCACACCAAAAATTGTTCCATTAGCCTCATGATATATCTTAGAGGTCCATTTTTTTCAAGTCATGATTAGTCCCCACGTTGTGGTGGTGGACACAGATTTAGATGGAGAATAGGGGTTTAAGGCCGGATGCCCTTTCCAACGCCCCGCAGGGGATTGAAACTCCAACATCTAGCTTGTCAGTTCCCAAAGCACGCACTCTACCACTGAGCTACCACAATCCTTGATACATGGCTTGTCTATTGTGTTATGATTTGATGCACACTTCAGGAACCGACAAGCCCGATTCTGTGGGTTCCATCCCACCATAGGGCATAAGGAAAGGCATCTGGCCTTAATCCCCCCCACTCCATCAAAGTCTGTGTCCACCTGCACAACGTAGGGCCTAATCATGACACATAAAATGGATTTCTCATCAAATGTGGCATCTGTAATAACACCGGACAGTGTTACACTGGATACACATTGGATACATGACGTGTCTATTGTCTTATAATCGGACACATCTTGACACACACGACCCATTAAAAAAAAAACTCTGTGGGCTTTTCCAAGAGCAATGATTACATTAATCAGAACTACAAAACACGTGAGGATCACGGACGTGGGAGAATTAAACAGGTCCTTAAATCAGCCAAGCAGCATGTCAGCAGCCTGCACCACCTGTCACTCTGAGCCCACAGCACACCAGCAATTAGAAGGAATACGAAATGCAACCAGACGCCAAGCACCAAAAACCACAGCCACAAGCACCGTGTAGGTCACTGCGATGTTAGGTGTGAGTCCTTCTGAATGCCACCAGTATTTATCCGTCACATCTCTGTTAAAGAGATGTGAAGGGATCCCCTTTGGGTTGATCTCACTCGGGCTGCTGATAGCAGTGATAGTACTGGTGTCCTGTCACAGACAACACATGTTTCTTTTCATGGGGGTGAAACTCCCATTTCACCACACAACAACCACCTTCCAACCATTTAATAGGATTGTTGTTTGTACGTGACTTCACACAACAAGCCCCCCCCCAACTGTCTGAAACGTGCGCTCTAGGAATTTGTCTATGCATTTCACAACACATCAACCCAGGTCAGGGGTTAAGACTGGCCTGCAGTAAAAGCCTATTGAAAACTGCTCCTTAACATGAGGAGAGGGAAAGTGGATTTTCCAGCTTAAAAACAGAATCATCTCTGCTCAAGGCATTAGCCTGTGTTCAAAGAGATTATTAAAGTAAGATGATATTGATACGGCAAGGCACAGCTCTCCCCGCATGGCTCAACACTGGTCGTGTTCAACAGCAACCACAATGGCATTTGAATTAGGGAAAAATATGGCAAAAGGAATTATTTTTAAACAGCACTTTTCTCGAGTGAACACTCGAAGCGCGTTACATCATATGCCTCACATTTACCGAGCATGGGGGATTAAAGCCAGATACCTTTTTCCTGACACCCCATGGTGGGATCAAACCCACGACATCTGACTTGGAAGAACACCGCTGGGCTACGACAGCCCCAACATATGGCAAACATATTCACATTGCCTCTCATTTTTCAGTGCTCTTACTGAACTCCGCCTGGCGTGTGTGTAGAGATGAACTGACGGGTTGTCTCTTGAGAAGATAAACATAATCCATTACAGGTCAAATGGAGTATAACCTCTCATTATTTCTGAGAATCGGGGTTGCGCAATGTTATGAAATAAGCTATGATAGCTTCACGATGGACCTGCAGTCGGCTTGGACCTTCAAGTCAGACGCACAGACACACACACACCCACACGCACGCACACACACACAATGAAGTATCAAACTCTCCATTCAAAGGTGCCTCGATCTGCTTGAATCATTAAGGCAAAACATAGCCAGTGAGGTTCATCTTTTCCTGTCACGTTTAGTCCCCACCTTGTGAGGACGGACGCAGACGGATCCTGGGGGAATAAGGCCGGATACCCTTCCTGACGTGCACCATGTTGGGATCAAACCCATGATGTCTGGCTCATCGGTTCCCAAAGTATGCACTCCTACCACTGAGCTATCAAGGCCCCACGCCAACAAACAGTGAGGTCCTAAAACTCTGCTTTGGCTTTGCTGTGCTGAGGAAACATTTAAACATCTCCAACATTTCCCAATTTTAGTCAATGTTTTTCCATAGCTCTCATCAAACCGATGAAATCCCATGTTGTACTTTGATGTGCTTAACACACTTTAAATTCGCCTCCCATTACAGAGATAATTATTAGTTTAATTAGCAGCAATTTTCAACAACCGATAGTTTCTCATTCGCTGGATCCACAGCAGCAGGTTAACTGCAGTGTAAAATAATGTGAAAAGCTTTTTTTCTAGTCCAAATTTCAGCATGAACACTTTTAACACTGACATTTAACTACTTTATTAACTACATTTCATTAGGTAAGGTATTTTGCATGACAATGGCACAGAACACTTGCAAACTTTTAATGCTGATGTTCCGTGCATTTTTCTCATAGCTCTTATTTCAGCATACACAGCAAAGCCATGAGATCTCACACTGCACCGGGAAAGAAAGCTCCCAAATATGCACAATGCCAACAACTTAGGTGGATTAATTTTAATTTCCACTACCTTGAAGCAAAGCAATCATTTTTCATTGCTGGAAAATAAAAAAAATAATAACCAAGTGCTAGGAATAAAAAGTAATTATCATACTTGCACTTTTTACACCGCTTGCAATTACTATATCAACAATTCTTGCAATCTGAGTTTGGAATATGTGTTGCAGTAAGATGAGAAACCGGGGTGGTAAATGCAGCAGATCAAAAAAAAGATTCAAACTGCAACATGACAGGGATGAGGAACGTGGTACATAAAACAGCATAGATGTTGAAGAGAGCTCCTTGTATTGTACAATGGGGTGCTGGTGCAGCCAGTGTTGGACCCAGGCAGCAGCAGTGTCCCGCGAAATACGTGCAGGGCCGACAGCGGTGCCTTCCATTCATGTCTCACGTGCTCCGTGTTCACTTGTAAACTTTCTGTTGGAGACCGACCGCTCACAATGGTGGCATTCCAAATTTGCTTTGTATTCACGAATCGTACCGCACATTATCCTGTATATTGCATGAGGACCCTAAGCTTTCCTTTGTCTCTCTCAGTGGAAGAAAAAGGATGCCTGGTGTGATTAACCCACTTTACAGCAATAAATAAACGCATCATCCAGTAATGCAAACCAGATTTAATTTGAAGGGAAAAGCACAGAACCCTAAAATCACAGACATGTGATGAAAAATAACACACAATGTAGCCACCACTGGGTGCCTGAGGAATTAATTTGAATCCTCCATAATTTTTCCTTCAACTCTCCAGATGGGCTTTTTTGCAGCTAATCATGTCACTTTTATCCCTCACAATCTGCTGGTGTGAAAAGTTTTGTGAAAAAAAATATCCAGGGATTAAATCGTGAAATAGAATAACAAATTTAGTCAGTCGTCTCCCTTATTTCGCACAGTGGTTGTCGATTTCACTTAGAAATAGAAATGCAAAATTCTCAGACATTCCCCTTTTCCTTGATATTAGTCACATGTAGCCCATGTTGCTTTTACACTCCCATCTTTTCTTAGCCTCAAACCTGAAACAAAAAAAGCAGAAAAATAAATTAAGCACTGTTGCAGTACCATGCACATTAAATAAAAGATTGCTTTTTTTCTGGCATAAATTCCTCTTTTTGTTCTGAGTTTGAGCTGTTAAGTGGCAGAATGAAGGAATGTGAAGCACTCAACTCAGCACCCAATCTAAAACATTTAAAACTGAGGAAACAAAGCCAATGGCAACTCAAACTCCATCTAAACCACAGCTTACAATACGAGCTGTACTTAAATTGATCCTGACATAAATAAAAGACCCAACACTATGTCCAGTGTGCAATGTGTTATACATAGTTACACATACACAAATATTATAGCAAACACCGGGACAAAAAAAGACATCATACCCCCAAGCAATTTGGTTTTTCCTTTTTTGGGCTGCCTGCAAATCATCTTCTTCCTGTTTGCGTTGCACAAAGTCACGGCAATCAGCTGCATGTGCAATATTCACGGCTAGCTATTGAGAGGGAGACAGAGACAAGGCCCATTAGAGAATGTAAATCAGTCTCTCTGGCAAGCAGAGCTGTTCCAACTGATGTGTCAGTGAAGCTTCTCATCAACCCACCACTCCCTGTTCTGCCTCCTCAAACCTCCCTGGCTACAACATGTGCTGGTAGAGACCCATGCTGTTATTGTGCTGTAGAATTGTTTAACACTTGTATCATTCAAAAACAATCGTGAGTCACAAAGTTTATAAGATTGATCATACACACCAACACACACACAAAACAGAAAGAGGGTGTTTGGGATGCTTATGGGAGTTAATCATGGAAAATAAAAGAATACTTTATTGTTGTGGCACTGGGTTCACTAGCTGTGCTCTTTTTCCTGATGCCTAATCCCCTTCTATACAAACATATTTAATTTTCCTATAAACCACATTGTGATTTTTCACTAAATGCAAAATACTGCAAAGGAAGTAATAGTCTTACAGTGACATCTCTTCCGGTGGAAGAGAAACATCATTAACTGCAACCTTGTTGTTTGGAATATTTCTATACATCACTCAAAGAAAGGATGACACTTGGGCACACACACAGCATATACATAAAGAACAGAACTTTAAAACTTTTCATTTGTGAAATGTTATGTCGAGGACAGCTGAAGGAGGTACATGTGAAAATGAAGCTTCAAAAATGAACAGTGCGGAAAGTGACATTTCACTATAGACCCTCTTCTGTTTGTCCATGAAGCTGCAGGATATCTGCAGGAAGATTTCATCTTGTGATAGCAGTGGTAGAAACTGACCACTTACCATGAGCAATGGAAAAGACTGAGGGTGTTAACACAAACAGCCAACATTCCAAAAGGACAGGTGAAGAGAACGTTGTCCTGTGTGCTAGATAGATGCTTACTCACTCTCGGGGATGTATTGCCATAGAAAGAAACAGTGCTACAGAGAGTGCTGGATTTGGGGCAAACTGGTGGCCCAGGTAGTTCTGACCGTAGCATGCAGACTCAGGCTTGACTACAGTGACCAAGGTTTAAGATCCATAAGGCTGTGCTTTCTTCTCAATGTTTCCTGATAATAATATAGGCTAAAATGCCACCACGCATAATTTTAAAAATATTGCTATGATAAATAGGAGCGTATGTGTGTGTATCCCTTTGTAGGGTTTTAATAAAAACTGGCAAAAAGCTAATAGATTATGGCAATTTTATTTGAATGAAATTCTTCTAATCTATTTTGCCTTTTGTTTGAGGTATTTTTCAAAGAAAGGCAGTGATTTTTAAGCCCCCAGTAAATAATCTCTCAAGCAAAAAGCAACGTCTCTCTTTGATTGTTTTCCATTGTTTAATGTGTAAATAAACTAAAAATGAATGAAATGAGAAATGACATTCAGCATTTTCACTTTCAGTTCCAACTCAAAAATACTGCAAAGGCATTTTTCACTCATCAGTGGCGTAAAAGAGACTTTCCATTTGCAATCCTGCAGGCAGTCCCTGAAATCAGAAGTGAAGAGAATGACCGTGACTGCAAGAGGCAAACATTCAAATCCCAGGGAAGACGTGTGTGTATTGTGGAGCAGAATAATCCGAATAACCCCAGTCACACAGAAGCACAGGAAACAAAGGGAAAAATCCAGCCTCCCCTGTCACTCCTGAGATAGGTTTATTATTCAACCAAAGGCAAACTTTGATAAACAACTTAGAACAATTTCACCAAACCTTTGGGTAATTCTCTGTAATATTCAGAGTACAATCAAGGGAAAGCAAGTCTTAAGGTAATGAAGAAATGTGCCACCATTGCGCCACTTGAAAAAAAAAGACCTGCTAGGGGAAAAATGTTTCAATTATAATTAAGTGGGATAAACTTTATTAGAAAGACTGAAACTAAAATATCTTCTAATGCATGCTAGGATTAAGCAGGTCAGAGCGAGCAGGCAGGCAAAATTAAACTCTAAAGGCTTTTTATCACCATATTTCAGGAACCAAGGGTGTAAAATGTTCTAATTTGGGATACATTAAAAGCCATAAAGGTCTTTCAAAAAGATTAATGGTACTTTGCTTGGATTTAAGATAAGGGCTTCAGCTGGCTGCAAGTATTGGGTTCTGGCTGGGCCCTCAAGGCATTCATCTATAGAGTCACTTGGAAGATTTGTGAAAGTGTCTGCATAACCTGAAGCACACATACTATGACAGTTTTATAATTCCTTGCCATTTTATAGATTTTTAGGTCCATAAATCATGTTTTCTAGTTGAATGCTGCAGAAAGGGGAAGTCCTAATAGGCGATGCTCTTGTGCTTGCTGTGCGATTGGCGAGCAGATAACTGCTCACCGGGGCTCCCTGGCACCCTGCTCAAGTGGTGGAGGTGTTAAACGTTTTTGAGTGGCTTCCATGCATGCTGAGATCATAAATCTGAGGTTTATTAAATTGTTGACAAAGCTCAGAAAAGCTCGGTCCGTCTATATTTGCCGGAAATAAAGTCATCAGTTACGATGCTTCATTCTGAGTAAATCAAATGAAACTGCATGATTCTAAACGGGGTTCTTGTTGAGATTTAGGGACAGAGATTTATGTTATTTTTTCCGCAGGATTACCCACATAAACCTGCTCTCCTGTGGGGAGCATTTGAAATGCAAAGGTCTTGAAAACACGCCTTCCCAAACCAAAATTAAAACCCATTTGCCATCCACCCCTTTCACCCTCTTCTACATTCAGAGTAGAGCCCATGTTACTATATTTAAAGCATTAAAGGTCTTAATTTATTTTTATTTTTTTATCAGTTTAGTCTAAAATCCCCGATTGTCTTTATTGGGGCTCAACATTAATGTCAACCAAGTTACCTAGGAGACAGAACAGATCAAAGAGACAAAAAAGCCCCCAAATGTCTGATTAATCAAGCCTGCAAACAGCTTATTTCTTTTAGCCTGCATGCAAGTATGAAAATGAGATTCCGAGAGCAGTACATTGTGCAGATTTGTTCATTCTTATCTGAACAAAGCCAGCGGCAGCTTATTTCATGGATCACTGGCACTGTCAGCGCTGTGGCGCTGAGCAGGTGACGGCTCCTCTTTCTGTGGCGAGAACAAAATTAGCAAAAAGTCGGCACAAATTAGCCTCTCATATTTTCAGTAATATGACATTATTTTTCATTTACTTTTTTTGATCCACTTTTCAGGATTTTTTCCTCCTCCCCTTGCGTGCATCTTAGTGCCAAATCCTTTCACATCACACGCCACCCAAAAAAAAGGGAAAAAAAATTAAAAAGAGAATATGCAGCAAGAATGAAAATACAGAGCGGGGGGGCGGCGGCACAAAAGCTCCTGCATTCTTTGTCTATAGCACTCATAAAGTCCAAAGGCCATTCCTCCATTACATCCGTGTTAAGATACAATTAAAAGTCCATCCTGGTCGTTTCTTTTCCAATGCATTATTTTCACTCACACTCACGCCTGTGCTGAGCATCCCTTTGTTAAACAACAACATTTATTCCAAGGATTATTACTGTGACCTTTGCAAGATGCCAAGGCAGGAAATACATAGCCCAATATGCAACACAACAGCAGTGACTGCAGTTTAAAGGTGCCAATAGAGGTGAGTCAAAAGAGCCCTGTTCTTTTTCACTCTTATTTGGACCGTCACATGAAAATTCAGTGTGAAAGCCAAACACTTATGGTAACACAACACTTCAGTATCCTTTCTTAGGAAGCTATATAAAATCCTATAATAACAGCTGCAAACAAGAATCCAGCCATGTGTCCCTTCAGTACTATTATTTGATTTCTCAGGGGAGTTGAGAAATAACAAAGCATCCTAGATTTATTACAACTGCACAAGCAGCAATGCGTTCACAGTGAACGCAAAAAATATCAAAACATTTAAACAATAGTAATTCTGCACAAGCACAACAGTTGGATGAAACGGGAGCAAAATATGTCTCCATGTGGCTAAATTGTTAAAGCTCCTGTTAACAATATGAAATAAATGATGGCTTTAAGGAAGAAATTGCCTTAAACCCATTCATAAATTTCCTATCCAGGGAAGCCTCTTCCAATTAAAACGTGTGAGAGGTGGATTAACAAGGGCTATATGGCTTTGCCTCACTAAATCACCTCCCCGAGCTGCTCCACTGCATTTGACGTGTAAACGATTAATGACCGGCCTAATTCCCTTATCACACTACCTTAATGCGTAAATAATGTGGCCTTAGTAAACTTTGGAAAGCAGGGCCACATAAAAAAGGAATGAATATCAGATTAGGCAGCTCACATGTTATTTCAGTGTAATTTCCAAGAATTGAGGTGTCGGAGCAGAATGAAATAAGAGTTTCCTGATGAGACGCTGCACCTTAGAAACAGCAGGGAAGGCCCAAGATCAAGTTCCATCAATGCCATGCATGTCCTCCCATGAGAAAAGAAACGGACATTTGGATAACCTAACTCCTCCGGCTGTATGAAACATTACATGAACAAGGACTTAAGCAAATGTGTCAAATTGACCAGGATGAGTTCTCTATCTGATCAACCAAAAACATGCAGCATTGATCCGCCACATTGTCGTTTGTGATCTTTACGCCTCAAAAGTTAAGTCGTCACATCTTGGATATTTGGTTTCAGATGGGGTCATGGTATTCTGGTGTCTCCACAAATCTCCCTGAAGTAAGCAATAGCTTCCTTGCTATACAATAATTTACATTTACCATTTACCATTGATTGAAATATGTATAATCGCAGTATAGAATCCTGCAAATGGAAAGAAAAGCCCCTTTATTTGGTCATTGTATTCTTATTTATTCTCATTGTTAGCGGCGACAAGGCTCAGGAGGTAGGACGGTTGTCTAGTGGCAAGATGACTGGTGGTTTGATCCCAGTTCCTTCAGAAAGCATGTTGAAGTGTCCTTGAACAAGACACTGACCCCCTAATTGCTTGGGATAACAGATGAAAATTAGCCTGATGGCTAAATCTGGCATATTTACATTCTAAATGTTCATTAATATGCACTGTGCCTATAAAGGAGATTATCATTATTATTATAATTACAATGAAATCTGTCCTCTGCACCCATCACCCATCCTATTGGAGGGGAGCAGTGTGCAGCTGAAGCACCCAGGGGAACAGTTAGGGGTTCAGTGTCTTGCTCAAGGACACTTCAATGTGCTTTCGAAGAAGCCAAGGATCAAACCAATAAACTCCCGATTACTCGACAACCCGCTCTACCTCCTGAGCTATGCACTGCCAAACAGTGTGCAACGTGTATAAACGGCCAATGAAAGTACCTCATTGCTTTCTCACACAACCATAATTCCCAAACTTACGTCATACAGTCCACCTTCACATCAGCATTTTCTCACGCTGTTCACAGACTAGGTGATCAGTCATTCACAGGAGCAGCCGGATAGGAAGTGTATGTAATCTTACCAGAACTTTGACAAACAGCATTACGTAGTGCGCAAAAAAAAAAGACAACCACTCGAGGGAAGCCACAGCAGATGAGCCGGTGGTATAATGCACGTCTTTCTTTTCCGTGCTAATAATCTGATGCTAGATACACACATGCCATGTCATCTTTAGAGACGTGGGGAGGGGGACCCTCGAAAAGTTTGCCTGCTTTGTGCACATTCTATTATCTTGCCTCTTCTGAGTAGGCTAGGCTTATTAGCAAGCTTTGAACTCACACTTACAATAATATGCCATCAACAGTTTTATAAGCTAATTAAAAAAAAACAGTTTAATTAATGAGTGACTGCTAATAAAATGGCAGTGGTGAGAAAAGAAAGCGGGCTGCTAAGCTTCCACTACCACCAATTAAGGCCTCATTACAAACAAATTATATATGTGTTTTGCTGTGGGCTTTAATTTAAAAAACTGCTTCAATTAAAAGAGAAAACATGCTAATTAATTAAACAGCACATAAATCTACATTGAAACGTATGCTTTGTCTATCGGCTAATTAACCAAATACAATAATCCAAATGAGATTCCCAGCCAGTTGATAAAAGCTTAGAAGCCATTTCGAAATTAATGGGCCAAAATTTAACGGGAGGCATCTGAAGAAGATACAATAAAAGTCCATTTGATGATAAATCGCTTACGCTGAGGGAAAGATGAGCAAGGAGAGAGTTTCCCTGAACTCTCCTGCAGGGGCCTGGGGCCGGCAGACTGGTAAACACGCCCACAAGGGGCAGGGCAAGTTCACATCTGATAAGACACTTCGCATTAATATTCGATTACAAACACAGGCATGACAAGCAAAGGTGGTGAGAATGAAAAGGAGTTAAGCAACATAAATAACATGAAACCCTCTTAGTTCAGCTCTTTGTCTCAACTAACCCACCATGTCCTCTCAAAAAAGGCCCTTTGTGCCACTTTTGTTCCACAGCATCTAAGCAAGACTTTCCAAAGGGTAGATTTCAAAATCATTGGGGTGGCATAGCTCATGAGGCAGGGCAGTCATCAAGTAATCAGAGATTGGTAGTTTGATCCCCGACCCCTGAAGAAAGTGTCAAGGGGTCCTTGAGCAAGACACTGAACCCATACCTGCTCCTTGAGCACCATGTGGCAGCTGTGGTCACTGCTCCTATACAATAGGATGGGCTAAATGCAAGCAACAAATCCCACCGGCCTTGATCGTGTGACAAATAAAACAATTCTAACATTGTAGCTTTTTTTTAAAGACGGAGAGCTGCCCATTGAAATCTGAGATAGAAGATTCCACATAATAGTCAAACCAGCCAAACCACACAAATAACACTGAATCCACAAAACAGTGGGAACACAAGCACTGTCTGCAAAACAGACAGAGGTCACAAATAGGCGGCATGGTGGCGCAGCGGTTAGTATTATTGCCTCACAGCAACAAGGTCTTAGTTCGAATCCTGCGCTAGGTCCTTTCTGTGTGTAGCGTTTACATGTCCCTATGTCTGTGTGAGCTTCCTCCGGGTGCTCCGGTTTCCTCCTACCATCGAAAAAAAGACATGCAGGCACTGCAGATGTGAATAAGCTTGAAGCTATGATCCGGTGCGGTGCATCGGATAATGACAATGTAAAAAGCTACACAAGGTCCCTTAAAAACAAAAACAAAAAACTGATGAAAGCTTGGGCTAGTTGTTGATCCCCACTTTCAACTCCACTTAAATAGATGAGTGGAGCGTAATTAATAAGCTATGATTAATTATATGTGCTATTACATTTGTGAGTTTGTCTGTGGACACAGCATGGGAGTAAGTGTTGGATGGGACTGTTTGAATGAGTCCAGAATGGGAACCCTGGTCGTTTTTGTTGCGGTCCTCATTCCACAACCAAAGTACACTCAGACAAGAGAGACAGTATTCAAAACTGACTTCATAATGAGAGCTCTTCAGGGAGGTGACACAAAGTGTTAAACATGACAGGCAGGGTTGCCGTTTGTCAACTTGTGGTTACATTACTGATGCAGAGTGGCCAGCTCGACACAAATTGACTTTGACGATCTTTTCAGAGCCCTCAACTTCTTCCTTCTTCAAGCTAAGGAAACAAAGCCAAGGAACTGGAAAACCACAGCTACAGTGAGGTACGATAGACAAAAATATAATGGAATAGAAAATCAACTTTAAAAAAAAACAACGCTTCCTGGTTCTCTGTTGCCATGGGGCAGCATGGCTCACAAGGTAGAGTGGATCATCTATTAATTGGGAGGTTACTGAATTGATCCCTTCACAAGGTCTGTCTAAGTGTCCTTGAGCAGGACAATAAACCCTTAACTGCTACCTGGGTGCTACAGCTGCCCAATGCTCCTATACAAAGAGAGGACCATTTTACGTGTCACAATTCGTCCCTACATTGTGAGGGAGGACATGGAGATAGATGGGGCTTGGGTAATTAAGGCCTGATGCTCTTCCCGATGCCCCACCATGGGTTCGAACCCACTGCCTCTGGCTCGTCGGTTCCTGAAACACATGCTCTAACCCTGAGCTACCACAGCCCCCTTCACTGCTCCTGTACTATAGGATAGATCAAATACAGAGAAAAAACTTCATTGAAAGAATAGAAGTCCGTTTTACATGTTTTGCATTAGTCCCCATGTCGTGGGGGTGGACATGGACTTAGATAGACCTTGGGGAAATGAGGCCGGATGCCCCGCAGTGGATTCAAACCTGCAGCCCCCATGCCATTGCAAGAATACAATGACCAAATCAAGTGGCTTTCCTTTTTCCTTTCCATCGATTCCATGGCTTGAAAAACTGAGTAATGGTAGAAAACCATAAGTGCACCTAATACATAAACCTATACAGCATGTCAGCCCTCTGAGCAGCAACGGACAAACAACCAACTTGACACAACTCAAAGCCCGCACCTAAATATTTTGTTCACGTCATGCCTCCCTTTGTTATGAATGTATCTACTACAGAGATTAGAAATTGAGAACACCCACTTCTCAATGCCTAGGCGCGATATCTGAGATTCACAGGCATACTTCTTTTACAGGGGTTCAGGAGAGGCTTGGAGCCATGCAAATGCTCCTTCCAATACTTTCACATTCTTCAGCTCCTAGAAGTCATGAAATGGACATGACACCCTCTATTGTGACAGCCTAAAGAGTTTCTGTTTTGAAGTGGTAATGCTACTCTAATAGCTGTGATGAGTGCTAAGGGGAAATTGTAAGCTGTAACATGGTGTGACAGTCTTTTGTCTCGTATTATACCCACTTGCTCTATATAAAATACAGCTCCTGACTCTTTCATTGGAGCTCAGTTATTCACTTTTATAAGGACAAATAATAGAACTGCTGGAATAATTATTTGTTTTAAGGAGGCTGCAAAATGGAAAGCTAACATGACCGACAGTGGGGTAAAGGTATGTATTACATGATGTACAGTTTTTAAAGCAGTTTTTAAAATCTGATTTTGTTGCAATTATATCCATTCTATTTATTTAGATTGTGTTGTTAAATGGGCACACCATTGCAAGCTTCATATTAAAAGGGCCATAGAGAGTTATTACTAGCGTAGTGGTTTTTTAAATTTTATTTTATCCCTTTTTTTCCCCACCCGAATTCCCCGAGTTGCCTAAAGCTGGGTCAGTCTCTTTGATACCCTCTAGAATGTCGACCGGAAGGAGGAAGTCGTAGCATGTGAGTCCCTCAAGTCACGTGACGACTAGCCCTCACTATTTCACACATTACGGTCTCGTGGGTAAAGCACAGCGCTTGGCCGTCGAAGGAGAACGAAGCAGAGTACTTTCCCTTCACTTAACTGCGAGCGCCCGGACGACCCAGAGGGGGACACTAGCGAACCCAGAATTCTTTATCCAACCTAACCCTTATCCCCATGTGAGGCTTAACCAATTATGCCCCACTAACTTTGGACCTCAAGCCATGATTGGAAATGGGGCAGCTGGGTTTCGAACACCCAACTACATGCATAAAGATGCACTGATCATAGGTGCCTTAACCCCCTACACCACCGGAGCGTAGTATTAGCATAGTGTTCGTATTAAGCTTTAGTTTATAAATTGGCAAATATTTGCTGCATGTGAAGCAGTAATTTCATTTACAACGCCCATTACATTATGTGTCTCTCTGTATGTCATACTACTCTTGGCCAACGTTGTACCCTGCAGTACCGATGGGTATCAGTTCTTAACTTCACTGAGCTTTCATTGGCTATAACCCCAGGAATGCATGGGAAATCAATTTCTCAAATACGGGCTGCTGGATGCTATCGAGTCTCCTGACAGGGAGTGAGCTGGTTATATATAGCAACCATTAAATGCCATGCTAATTACTGAAATTAATTAGTCCATATGCAACTTACAGCGGTGTAAAATAATGTGCAATAATCAAAGGACGGAGACCCAGTCTTAATTGGAGGACTTGCACCATTTAATCTAGTGAGCTAATAGAAGTACTTGAGGGGCCAGAGGCTTTTACAATATTAGTTGACTTCTAAAGCTTTCCAGAAACAATAACACATGACTGAACTGTCATGAACGATCAACAAACCCCTCCATGTTTATGAATTAATGAAACCTATCTAGGGGAGGGGTAGCTCAGTAGGTAGGGCAGTTGTCTAGTATTTGGAATATTGGTGGTTCAATCCCCAGCCCCTGCAAAAAGCATATTGAAGTGTCCCTGAGCAAGACACTGAATCCCTAACTGCTCATCCCCCGAGATAGAATGGCGACCTGTGAAGGACGTTTCCCCGCCTTACACCCAAAGAATGCTGAGATAGACTCAAGCATGACTCCACAACCTGCATTTGGATAAGTAAGTGGCTGACGGTGGATGGACGTCAGCCACTTACTAGATTCGTTCCCTGAACAAAAATGTGGAATTTGAAAGGAGTCATTAGGCAGCTATGTCTCAGTAAGGTAGACATGAACAATATTTTGTAACCTAAAACAGGATGTGATTACTCTGCACCATCTTTCAGGGGCCTTAATACCATCACTCAAAAATGGAGCATAGCTTCTTTTTATTATTTTTCATCTAGAACAAAGAATTCCAACCTAGGGGAATATTCAAAACCTGTAATGAGAAGAAAATCTCAAAGCAACCTGTTATATCAAAGCAATGTGTCCCAGAATTTAAGGCAGATGAAAGGGAATAT
>OMLC01096966.1:0-10237 GCA_900302585.1 Regalecus glesne | reverse complement strand
TCTTATACTGACACCTTCACCGGTGATATGTAATGTGTTGTTCTTGTGTTTTTTTTCAAGGGGGTCAATAATGCAGATGCTGAAAATTAAACTGTCACTCAGTTAACACTCCATGATCCATACTTACACCTTTTATGAATAACAATGACAGATTGTCGCAAGAGCATGCTGAAAGATTTGATGGGTCCGGAGTAATGAGAGTGGAGCCTGAATATATTGCCAGTGCTATTGATATGGTATCATAAAGTTTGAGGACAGTAAATTCAGTTTGTGCTGTTGTAAATTTTAGATTATGGGGTGATCATGATGCAACAAGGTACTCACAAGTAAAATGATCTAATGGGTCGAAACTGCCTGGCTCTCAAACCCACCCTCACTAAATTAGATCGATTTGCTCAGAGACGTACTGGCAACCACTTTGTTTGCCTTGCGCCAGGAAGCCAGAGGTCATTTTGAAGAGCTCTTTACTAAAACAGAGCAAAGGAGCACAGAGCAGCTGCATTACTTATTCACTATATCCAGGGCACATCGCACACTCCCACATCCAGAGCTGACTAGCAGATCCAAAGAAAGGATAGCCTTTCCCTTTCTTTTCTTTGCTAAAGCGGTTTCAGAGGCTTCTACTTATGTAAAATATCACTAAAATATCACCTAACACAGGCAAATTCTGAACTTGTCTCATAGAGGTCAAGTCACCTATGATGTGGACATAGAGTGCATGCAAATTGTGGTGTCAGTGCAGATGAAAACAGACAAAACATGTGCGTGCATCCAGCAGACATACTGGCATTAGTGTGGGAGCATGTGCCCGGACAGAGCCCACTCACCAGCATAATGGAGGGCTCTCGGAAAACACCAGCCAGGGATCAAAATGGATGAACTGAGAGTTAAATTCAGTCTTGGTCCTTAGCCAGGCATCTCTGGCTTACTTGTGTTGCAGATTTTTTAGCTTTCTTTTTTAAAAAATATTTTCTTTTTTTTACAGTTCACAATCCTCCTACACCCTATCTTTTTTTAGCAACCCCCCCCTTCCCACCGCATTGCTGTCACCGTAGTTAAAATTTCTGTCCAATTTTTAAGTGTTTATTATAGAATTCAAGCACTTAGTTAAAACTATGTGGCAGGATTGGGGAGCACGTGTACACTGCCTGTGTGGGTGTTCTTGTCAGGGAGGGGTCAAACAACGAGGACTCAAGTCAAGTGAAGTCAATTTCATTTATATAGCCCAATATCGCAAATTACAAATACCTCAGGGGGCTTTACAGCAATACAACATCTTGTGCTTAGATTCCAGATTCAATATTCAAATGTCATCGTGCAAGCACAATGAAATTGCAACTGTGACACCCTCAAATGGTGCATAGGAAGAATAAAAAGCCTGGGAAGAGACAAATATAAAGTACTAGCAATAAAAAGCTTAGAGTCTAAACAATAAATTCTGTGGTAAAAATTCTATAAATTAGACCCTGGCACGGTAAGGAAGAGCTTCCTGAAAACAGAGAAATCTTTAACGGGGAGAATAATTAAGAAGAAGCCTAAGGGTGAGCAACAGAAGAGAAATCTCAATCTCAAGACAGACAGACGTGTGATGGATGTTGCGTGTACAGAATGAAACCAAATTTACAGAGCACAGCACAGAAAGAGGATAATAGAGTTATAATAGAGTTATAAGATATATGAAGAACGTGATGAGGAGGAAGCCAACTAATGTCTAGATGCCACCCGAACAGTTTAGGACCTGAGCCACACAACCACTATCACCAGGTAGACCTGACAGCAGGACAGACCACATGCACACAGACGAGACTCATCAGAGCATTCGAATATATGAGAGACAAGAAAACACATTTTTCCTACATCAGAGAGGGAGTAGGATACAACCTTAAAACAGGATAACAGTATTGTATGAATTTATAAGATGTATGAAGAATGTGATGAGGAGGAGGCCAAGCGGTGTCCATTCGATGACCACTGTCACCATAGAGACCTGGTTCGAGGACAAATTACATGCGTATAGAGGGGAGACTCACTTCGCACCATTCACATACATGGAGAAGAGACAGGAAAATACATCATTCAGAGAGAGAGAAGCGACATGAGAGGAAGAGAGCAGTTTCCAATAGTCAATACTTTATAATCTCTGTGAAAAAGTGGTTGGTAAATTCATTGAGACAGAAACCAACATGCCGTGCAGTACAGCTGACAAAATATTCAATCTAAAGGCAAGTAATTGTAGGTTAAAGCAAAAACAATTAAGTTTTAAGTTTGGATTTAAAGAACCCAACAGACTGTGATCCTTTGACTGTGATCGCAGGCAGGTTATTCCACAAGAACGGGGCCTGATGAGAAAAAGCTTTGCCACCTGCTCACTTATTTTTAACTTTAGGTGCTCACACGAGCCCTGTATTTTCAGAGCTGAGAGCTCGAAAGGGCTCAAGATGGAATATAGAAAGGAGATCAGACAGGTATGATGGGGCAAGCCCATTTAGGATGTGTTTTGAACCATCTGAAGACATTTAGTTCTAGCATATGGCAGGCCTGAAAACCCCAGGGAGAGAAGCCGCGGAGGGTCTCTCTCAAGACGGACAGGCATGCAATGGATGTGTATACAGAATAAAACACATTTTACAGAATACAACACCGAGAGGATAATGGAATTAGAATATTATAATAATAACAGTTACCATAATAATATTCTCCTTTATAGGGGCAGTGTCCATTAATGAACATCTAGAATGTAAATATGCCAGATTTAGCCACCAGTCTTTTTTTCGTCATTTGTGGAATGTGTCAAGTGTCCTTGCGCAAGACACTGAATCCCAGCGGTTCAAACCCGGAGTTGGAATAATGACCTCATTAACAAACATGACAAGTTTGGTTCTGATTTTTAGGTGCTTTGTTGCCCATTTCACTACAAGTGGTACGAATGATTATTCGATGATTGTGACTGACATATAGGAGAGGAGAGCTTGGGAGTGATACATCAGGGGAGGGAGATGGTCTCTATGTTATAGACCAAGTTGGCTCTTTGCCCATGCCAGTATGACACGCAAAGGTGTGTCGTAGTATGTGCATGTTAGCGGTGAGTCCATTTACCATTTGTGTTTATGTGTGGGTGTGTGTGCGCAAGCGTGTATAAAAAAAAGGTAAATAATAATAATAATGATTCCCTTATCAGTCCCGCAAGGGGAAATTTGTTCTCTGCATTTTTGACCCAACCTATTATATAGGAGCAGTGAGCTGCCAACATATGGCGCTCTGGGAGCAGTTAGGGGTTAAGTGTCTTGCTCAAGGACACCTCGACATGCTGTATGCCGGACCGGGAATCAAACCTGCAACCTTCCAATTGCCAGACGACCGCTCTACCCACTGAGCTATGCCGCCCCTATGCCGAGAGAAAAGACCAGTGAGATCACATGCCTGAAGACCTTATGGTGGGAGGAGAGGAGGGATAAAGCATTTCTTATTCTGTCTTTATCTTCACTTGAACTCTGCTATCCTCCCTTTCAGATGCAAATACAGCACTATTCAAGAGAGGTCAAATTCTTCATTATGTGTCTCGCTAAGCACCGCGATGAATAAAGATGGAGTTCAAACGTTCGCTGTTCCAAACATGGACTCTAGATTACGAGGTATTAATGAGAACAATTGAGACGAAGGAAGAGCGGAAAGGTATATCTAAGAATAAGCCTGTTTATGGTCAATGCAAAATGGACTTTTTTTTTTTACTGCAGCGCTTCTCTGGTATAGCGAGCTCTCAAAACCCTTTACATCTTATGCCTCACATTTCCCCGGCATGGGGATAAAGTCCTGAAAGCCTTTTCCTGAAGCCCCCTGGTGGGATCAAACTCACTACATCTGACATGGAGGTGTGCGCTCTTTCACCAAGCCACCACGGAACGACCATTGTTTTACTCATTAAAACTATTCATAATTCCTGAATAAGACATTAGTCTCTGGTAGGGTACGTGTTTAGGGAACGGATGAGCCAGAGGCTGTGGGTTCCAACCCACTGTAGGGCATCAGGAAGGGGATCCAGCCTTAACCCCCAAAGGTCCATCTAAGTCCTCGTCCACTCCCACAAAGTGGGGACTAATGGGGACACATAAAAGGGACCTTTCACATTATTCAACAGCAACCCCTTCGTTCCCCACCCACCCACCGTGTGATCTCAAATGTCACTCAGTAAATTTCTCCACTTGTTTTGCGTTAGGGCGGTTTAGCTAAGGGGAGGCTAATCAGAGGATTGTTGGTTTGATCCCTGGCCCTTGGGGAAAGCCTGTCGAAGTGTCCTTGAACAAGACACTGAACCCCTAACTGTACCCCAGGCACTGTGGCTGTTCACTGCCCCTATACAATAGGATGGGTCAAATGCAGAGAGCAGATTTTGTTTTATGCTGTATGATGACAAATAAATAAAGCTTTTGTTATTTGTGCACTTTTTATGTGCAACTGCTGTGAGATTAGTAACGCAGGGCTTAAAGAAAGAAAAAATCAAGATGGCTCGCTCGGCCTATCCTTTGGGGTGAAAGGATGGTTAATGATGGACTACATTTAACAACTTGTAATTTTCTTGACTGGAAATGTGTTATGCTTTATACAAATAAGCCCACTTCACCAGACGCGAGCACTGACCTTGGTGTTTAACCTGTGGAAAAGTACATTATTCAAAAGACTATAAATGAAGAAGCTCTAAATCCACACGGTAGTTCAGACAAGTCATGCACGGTGAAGGGAAATATAATAGTTAACAAAAGCACTTGGAGCACCAAGGATAATACAGAGTGTAGTTTTCCCAAAACTGTTGACATGGTACTTTAGACTGTGGACCATAATGGTAACTGTAACCGTTTTTATTTAAAAACATATTCTGCTTGTGTAGTGCCTAAATGCTCCCATCTGGGGAATAATAAAGCTAATCTAATGTAAATGAATATCAGTCAAAGCTTGTGTGCTGCATATTGAACCTTTTCATTTCCATATTATCCCATTCGACCAATGGGACACTCCATAAAAGTCTTAATAGTGTCAGGAAAAATACTTTTCAGTCCTTTTGTGTGTGTGTGTGGGTGTGTGTGTGGGTGTGTGTGTGGGTGTGTGTGTGTCCACTGCTGATCTCGCATACAACAGGAAGTGTCAGCCTAATAATATTTTGGACAACAGTAATGATTGTGATCAAGGAGCTCTTGTGGTTGCAGTGATTCAAAACCTCTGAAAAACCCGAGTGCTAACTCTTCAGCTCATTTATCACCAGTCTGAGCACCAGAAGAGGGGAGGTGCGGCTAGCGCGGATCTGCACACTACCAAGTGTGCTCTTCTAGTTCAGACATTTTCAAAATAAAAAGTATGCAGTATTTTATTTAGTTTTTTTTACCACTGGGCACTGGATTAAATCTAAATGAACTCCTATTTTCAACCCAACTGTCTAGTCAGGAGGCCACTGACAGTTTAACAGCTGACAACTGGCAGGTTTGACAAGCCATTGCAACCGTGTCTTTGCCTTTCTATTGATGTGAATGTTTTAAGACCTGCTTGTGACAGTAATGGACTGTAAGGATGACAGTGTTTGTGTGTGTCGATTGGTCGGTTCACCACTTTGGTCATAAGGGATTTAAGGTGGTGTACCTCTCATGGCCACCATTGTGCGTGACGGGGATTTCACACTCGCTCCTGTGCAAGCTGCCCGCATCTGAGCTGTGCCTTCTCTAAACAATTAGGAAATGGTGGTTTGATCCCCGGTTCCTCCAGAAAGCATGTCAAAGTGTCCTTGAGCAAGATCTGCCTGTAACTTTGGTGGCCTGACTGATGACTAACTAACCTTTAAGATTCATATGGCCTCTGTTGCTCAATCATGTTGATTTCCTGAAAAGCTCGAACCCCCCCTGTCTGAGCATGCAGTCCATGTTCTGGTGCAGGCTCCTGTCATATCATGCATTGAATATTGCAACTCTCCAGGCCTAGGTCTAGGTAGGCCTCCCCGCATGCACTTTCAAACTTCGTGCCTGTGCTGGGGAGCAAGGCAATGGGAAAATAACTGGAGTTGATCCCTGGGTGCTGCCGCTGGTCACTGCTCTTATACAATAGGATGTATTAAACGCAAATGACACATTTTGTTGTGTGTATGTACAGTGATAAATGAGTAAAGCTTCTTCTTCTTCAAGAGGTTTGATTTTTTTTTTGGCAGCAAGATTTCCTTATATTGAAATTGGGCCTTTTTAGTTATTCTTTGAGATTGTGATTAATGTTTCAATTTAATGTCGTGGCATATGTACAAAAAAAAGTTCTGCACTTCAGTACCATGCATATTTCACTAAAGAACTCATTTCCCTTTTTCTTTTTTTATAGACTTCAATGTAGTCGTGCAGAGACAGCGGAACAGAAGAGTCATCGAGGTCTAAATTATTAAAGCCCTGCAGGTTATTTCATGGCCATTTTGGCTGCAGTTACCCTTATCCATGTGAGTATTCTGACTGCCCTTGTGTATTTTTAAACATGAGATGTGCTTCATACTCATCTAAGTAGATTATATGCAAATTAAACTGCACAAATCTGTGTTTGGCTACCTTTAAATGAAGCATGTGATATAGTTCCAGAACAAGAGTATTTTTATCATATCTATTACCAGCTTAAGAGTCAGGAGACTACACTGTATGATTGAGGGCAGTTCTTCCCAGACAAATGTTTATGTCCCATTTAAGTCACATAAAGATAGGACGCACATGACTTATAGTCTTCAAGATTGTATAATGGCCATTGATAAAAGAAGTGAAACGTCAACTCTAAATTGAACTCACAGGAGCTTAGATGGCAAAACAATAACAGATGACGATACAGAGTATCCTTCTGACACAGCACAGGACTTTTCTGGAACTGTGGAGCTGAAACTTGCATCTCATTTAATGAAATTGGAAAACTATTTTCCTGTCCCAAGCACAGCAGTTGATGATATTGCTCAAAGAATTGTATCATTTAATGAGTTGTGTGAGTTGAATATACTGAACCAAGTAATATCACAAAAGGAGTGGATCAGCTCATCTGGATACCAAGTTTCATCGAGAGAAATGTTTCATCACTCATACAGGTGATGTCCACTGGATGTCCAGTCACTGGCTAACTCGCATATGAAACCATTGATTGTAATTCAACTATATTGTTTTTAAGGGTGTGGGAGCCTGCAGTCAGACTGAAGATGTGACCTGTATGAGTGATGAATCATCTCTCAATCAAATTTCGTGTTGTGATGAGCTGATTCAATTCTTTTGTGATTCCCTTACCTGGATTATTGAGTATGCATTAATCCAAGCCAATACTAATTCGTTCAAACCCAGACTGTGAATATGATGTGACAGGATTGAGGTAGTCACATACGCATGAGAATCACAAGCAAATCTGACTTTTCCGTATGCTGCCATACTGAAACATGCAAACAGAATGATATACTCAATAAAGTTAATAGTCATGCAAACCAACATTAAGTAATGAGCAATGCAGATCTTGTCATCATAATGCACCTCTGTCTGGTGTGGACTAAAGCATCCCTTTATGCCATTATGTGGATGGTTTGGGAATTCGTAATCCGATAGAGACATCATGCAAAAATTCCAAACTTTATGCAGTTTATTGGATTCTGTTGTGCAGTCGGATAACTCATCATGTAATCCGGCACTCATCACGTAGTTGGTCATGATAAACAACGTTGAGTCCAGGTTTTCTGAGGATAGGGTTACAGTAGCCAGTTTACGTGTATGGGGGACTGAACCAGAACTGAAGGAGGAGTTGATAATCTCTCTGATGGGTGAGGAGATAGCTGGGCCACTGTCCTTATCGAGATTGAATGGGATCCAGAAGACGAATGGAGCTTCTCATTCTTACCCTAAGAATGGACGGCTCCAGTGGGGACACAGAGGAGAACTTTGACAGGGGCTGAGTGGTAAACGGTGGTGGGGGGCAGGAGAGATCACCATAGTATCAACCTTAGTTTGGAAAAATGGAAGGAAAGAGTCTCTCCAAATAACTGTGAAGGAATTGGAAGTATGGACACCGGGTTTGAGAAGTTTATTTATCGTGGAAAAGACAGTCTTGGGATTGCTGGAGCCAGAGTGTATGAGTTGTGAGAAGCAGGAGGACTGGGCTGTGATGAGAGCATCTTTGTAGTGTTGAAGGTAGTCTGAGCGGGCTCGGAGATCCACTGTTAAACCAATCTTCTTCGAGTCTTACAAAGCCTGCACTATGACATTTCAGCTGATCAAGTCCAGGAGTGTACTAGGGAGCTGGGTGTGTGAATGAGCCAGTTTTGATTCTAATGGGGGCCAGCTGATCACGACAGGAGAAGAGTGTGTCATTATATTAACCGACAAGATTGCAGGGATTATCAGTCATCAGGGGGGGGGGACGTTTTAACAGCAAGAGAGGCAGAAAGCGCTGATCAGAATCAGAATAAACTTTATTGGCTAAGTGAGCGTGCCTATGCACATAAAGAATTTGATTCCAGTTCACAGCAGCTCCTACCACTTACAAACACACACACACACAAGGCAAACATGCAACAAAAAAATAAGCAAAAGAAATAAAAGGTACACTGACATGACAGGAGGCAAGTATGTATGCACAACAGGTATGTCGCTGATTGGGAGATAGATATGAGGGGGGGGTCGGTCAGGGACGATGTGCAGCTTTTTACTTTAATGTCATCATTCGATGGACCACACCAAATTATAGCTTCAAGCTAATTCTTACCTGTAGTCCCTGCATGTTTTTTTGATGTGGGAGGAGACCCACGCAGAGACAGGGAGAACACGCAAACTCCACACAGAGAGGACCTGGGACGGGATTCAAACCAGGACCTTCTTGCTGTTAGGCAACAGTGCTGACTCCTGCAGAACCGTTCCATTCTGAAGTATATTGTGTGCTTGACTTCTGGGATGAGGACAGGGATTTTAGTGTCCATGGTGACTGCCAGGTGGTCAGAGATATTGATGTTGAGCCTGGAGAGTGGAGGCATTGTGAGACCAGTGAAGCAGACCAAATCCAGGATGTGACCATGGCTCTCAGTGGGGAAGTTGTTCAGCGCGGCCTTGTCACTTTAGAACAGCAGCTAGTGTTTGTTGATAATCTTGGAACATTTGTTAAAAGCACTGCAGCAAGCACTGTGGCAGATAACCTTGGAGCTTGTGGAGTTTTGTGGAGAGTTTTCATTTTTGTAGATTTCACACAGCCGCACGCTCAGAGACTCAAAGACACGCAGAACTGATGAGCTGCATTGTGCACATGTGGCTAAGACACGTGAGCAAGAGGTATCCTATTATGGTGTAAAAAATATGTTTTAGATGAGAGCCTTTCTTTTTTTAAGCTTGCTGCAGACTTCACCCCTGATGTAGCTCATATGTTGGGCGCAGTATCTTTTCAGTTAGTTGCTTCCTTTGGATTACTTCCAGACAAGAAGTATTTCACCTTTGACTATCTAAATGAGTTGGTCATGATGTTTCTATATATGCATGGAGATGAGACTTATTTGCCCCATTTATTACCGTGTATTTTCCCAAGCAAAAACATAAATAAAATAAAAGTTGGGGGCAACACACAAGAATTAGTATTTAATAAGGTTAGAACATTTTTTGTGGGGCAACTAATACCAGAGGATGAACCATCGTGGGAACTCAAGATAGATATGAAGGCTTTTGGCGAGCTAGGATTTTGACCTGTTTATAGGAAAGAGTCAATAGCATGCTTGGAGATATCAGAGCACTAGTATGGGTACAAAGTGCTCCTCCCTGCTACTTTTTTTAATCCCCCCTTTTTTTCACACCCAAATTCCCCGAGTTGCCTACCGCTGGGTCAGTCTCTTTGATCCCCTCTAGAACATCAACAGGAAGGAGGAAGTGGTAGCATGTGTCTCCTCCAAGTCACATGACCACTAGCCCTCACTAGTCCACACATCATGGTCTGGTGGGGAAAGCACAGTGCTTGGCCGTCAGAGGAGAATGAAGCAGAGTACTTTCCCTTCACTTAACCAAGAGGCCTGGACCACCCAGAGGGGGACACTAGTGAACCCAGAATACTTTATCCAACCTAACCCTTATACCCATGTGAGGCTTAGCCAGTTATGACCCACTGACTATGGACCTCTGGCTGTGGTTGGAAACGGCGCAGCTGGGATTCGAACACCCAACTCTATGACGCAGAGATGTACTGAACATAGGTGTCTTACCCCCCTACACCACTAGAGGGACAGGACCAG
>OMLC01096964.1:0-19485 GCA_900302585.1 Regalecus glesne | reverse complement strand
GTGGGCCGTGGTAGCTCAGGGGTAGAGCACACGCTTCAGGAACTAACGAGCCAGAGACTGTGGGTTCAAAACCACCACAGGGCATCAGGAATGTTATCTGGCTTTAATTCCGTTGTGAACCCGCAAGTTCTGGCTCATTAGTTCCCAAAGTGTGTCTTCTACATGTGTTTAGCTGCAGTTGCAGCTAAACACATGTAAGCACACACACAGACACACACATGCCAACTTTACAGAGTGACAATGAACATTGAAGAGCTGTGTCTCATACATCCTCTTTATTGGATCCCAGGTTAAGCAGAGCCATGGGACTGTTCGGAGCACTGTTGGCTGAAGGAGCCATCTCAGGGGCAGAACTGGACTGTGGTACAGGGGAAACCCCGAGGGTCTGAGGAGCCACCTTGTTGCCCAGAGTGGTGGAGAGGTACTGCTTTACTTGTTGTCGCTGTGCCTGCTGAATGTGGTACTTAGTAGGGTTCTCCAGATGGGACTGCACCTTATCGTTTACAAAAAAACAATGTAGTGTATATGATCAGAAATAACCAAACTATAGTAGGTAAAGAGACTCTCGGATGAACATTCAAATGAGAATGAAAAGCTAAGGCAGTATTGCTGCCTCACTAAAAGCCATACTTTTAGCACTTCCACAGGAACCTGTGCTGGTGGTGGACGGGCAGCATTTGGGGGCAGTGTGACAGAGATAGCTGGAGTAGAGTCAGAAGCCCTGATCTGGGAGGCAGAGGCCTGTTGTTGGGCCTCACGTCTCTCCTGTTCCTGGGCCTGTTCTCGCATAAGCTGCTGACGCAGCAATACGCGTGACGACATGGCTCAAGATGCTGAACCAGATCTGCAGATGGAGCTGAAAAAGAGTAGAAAACAAAAGTTCATTTTAGATTATGGAATAGCCATTTATTTAACTACTGCGATGTTCTTTATTTGCAATTACTACTTCACACAGGATATTAAATGTTTGAATTTATTTTTTATCCCCTACAGTTCCTTTTAATAAATAAGTCAAACAAAACACTGTTGTTTTTATTATTATTTAATCATTATTATTGCTGTATGCTACTCCAATTTCACCCCTGTGGGATTAAACACATACATGAAACATCCCAGTCACTCAATCTGTCAATCAATGACACTGTAAACATGTGTTTCAACACCTCTAAAGGGGTAGTAAACTTTGTTTACTTTTTTAGCTAGCTGATATGGGCCTCAGATGAAAGAACTGACTGCTCCCATATTAAATTCAGCAATAAATGGGGTGCATTTACTGTCCCCTTGCCATCCACCTTGTTCAATATGTGGGTAGATGGAGTCAGGCTAAAAACAACTGCTTTATTTTTAATACTATCATTCTGAAACTCTGACACAAACCTCCATCTCAGTTTTCACATGTCACAAGTAGTCCCAAAGTTGTGGGGTGGACACAAACCTAGATGGATCATGCAGGATTAAAGCCACATGACCTTCCTGATGTTCCGCACTGGAATCAAATCTGCAACGCCTGCCTTGTCATTTCCTGATGCACCCACTCTACTACTGAGCTACCACGGCCCCCATAAATGTCCTGACTCAAATACTTCCGTGCCATTCCTGCAAACAGCATAGAAAGAAGTATGATGCATACCAAACCTATGCTACAGTGTTCAGGCGTATAACATCAGCACTGCTCTCCCAACAGACAAAATACACAATAAGATAGATGTAAAACTGGATTGCGTAACATTTAGTTAACTGCTGAGTCTGTTTCTATTCATACTTTATATACTGTTCATATTTTGTAAATTTCCCCTTGTTTACATTGCTTCTACATTTTTAATTCCTGTAAATCCAGATTTTTGCCACTCTAATTCTGCTTTCATTTTGCTGCTGTAACACCACAAATGTTCCCCTCTGGGACTAATAAAGAAATATCTCATCTTATATCTTATCTTAACTCATCCCACTCAAGCCTGTGCATGATAGCCCCATGATACACATGAACGAGATGACTGACTTCATATCGCAGTGTACTTCTACTATGAAGCTGAACACTCAAAAGTGTTGAGGACCGTCTTTTAATGAAACCTAGTCAATTCTCTTGATTTAACCTTCGGACAAGTGCCTCAGATAAGACCATCTCCAGTCTAATGTATAGCAACAACCTATGTCAGTCTATTCTTATTGATCAATAATGCACTCTCACAGCTTCCACTACAGTCTGGTATCTTCTTACATGTTATTTTCTCTTCCAAAGATTTGGCAATGAAAGCTAGTACAAATGCATCATTGAATCCACTGAGTTCTCCTGTCATCTTGGCAGCCTTTTACAAAGAGCTGGGGCTCCATAACTCAACCAGTCCTCAAGTTCACACATATATGGGGCGGCATGGCTCAATGGGTAGAATGATTCTCTGGCAATCGGGAGGTTGCAGGTTTGATCCCTGGTACTGCAGAAAGCATTTCAAATTGTACTTGAGCAAGACACTGAAGTAATAACTATTCTCCAAGTGGCATATGGTGGCAGCTTACTGCTCCTTTAGAATAGGATGGTTTAAAAGCCAGAGAATTGTACATATCCTTCTTTTGGGTCTTAAAAAAAGACCACCCATAATCTCAGAGTTCCCATATGATATTATATACAATATCTGAACTTATCCTTAGCCTTACACCTCTCACCATCTATTAAATTCTTTGTGCTATGTTACCCCACTAAATCATTTTACAGGGTGGAATTGATTAGAGGAAGGATCCTGTGGATACATTTCTGCAAGTAAGTTTGGTGTTGAGTCAGGGTTAAATCTATTATTTTTGATATCTCTAACTTATTATTACAAATAATAATAATTATAATACTTATCATAGCAATAATAATGGATTACATTTATATAGGGATTTATGTAGAAACCCAAAACACTCCACATTGAAGGGGGGACTCACCTCAACCACCACAAATGCGCCCCCCCCCAAAAAAATCTGTTTTTAGGAAAGATAAACGACGTCGGTTAGCTGACTAATTTGAGCTTGGTTGTGCTCGTCAAAAATAACATATATTAACCGAACTAAAAAATAATATTAGGAATATATTAGAAAGGATGACTTAAACCAGTGACGGGGTTGCTGCCACCAATACGCTCTTCCGGGCTAGAGTGGTGATTGGTTGCCAACTTAAGCTCCAGCTATAAGCTAACCTAGCTTTAGACATGTCAATTGGTAGCAATCCCCACAAATGTGATTATTGGCTAGTTTTATAACATTAAGGAAGCGAGAAAAGGTTAGCTAGCCTAGGTGGACGTAGACCCATACCAACAACAGCTAGGCTTCATTAGTAGTGGTTTTTCTCTTAGTTTTCACATGGCCATGCAGGGTGAAAATATTAGGTTACTTAAACCTTACTTAACGTTAGCAATTGTTTCAAGTTAGTCAACGTTAACTAGCTAGGGTAGCTACATAGAACCGCATCATTTCTCGGAAGTAACAATGAAAACATACTGTAGGAGGTTGCTTCAATTACAGGATCACATCCATAAAGCCCCAAAATCTTCGGCTTTCTTCGCCATTTCGTGTTTTTCCCCGTGTAGTTGAAATGATGGACCGTCGACTGCCGCTCTGCTATTCAGTGTTGTTTACTACTCCAGCCTGGGCTTGTTTGACACGTTTACCCGGAACTTGTTGAGCGGGTTCTGACATTTTCACAACAAGAGACAACTTCCGTTATAGATTCATTCTATCAAGAGGTCGACTCCGTTGTCTTGACAATTCTCCTACGAATGATGCTCCCTTATCCTGACAACACTAAAGGCAGCAAACTTTGAGAGGAATGTTTAACATAAAGAAACTGTATGCACAACTATGAAGAGTATGCGTACAATATTTTAATCTGTGGAGTGAATTTGTGGAATACTTAGGATGTGGAACTCAACCAAAGTTTAAATATACAGTTTAAAGAAGGTTCTAAAAAAATGTGCAGACATGGATGAGGAAGGGCCGTTATATTATTGACACACTGTGATATTTGGTACATTAAATTGGGATAGTTGCTTACAAACTACACAAGCCAGGGAAACACCCTGAACAGGTCACAATTCCATTTGTGGTGTTTTATGATCATTTGTTTGAGCTTGCTGTGTTTATCTATTTCAATTTATTATTATTGTTTTAAAAAAAATTGTTTCTGTTAACATACACATAATCAAATCATTCAATCGATATTGCTCACAGGAGATCACATTCACTCAACACAAGTTAAATGTTGTCAAGAACAGGCATTCGGGGTACGCAGTTGAATGAACAAGCCACTATTCTACCTATTACAAGTCAGGGTACCATGAAAATTATTTTGAAGTTTTTAATATTAAAAAGTTACATTATGTTGCTTTAGCAGTTAGCATGGAATATTAGAGCAATAGTATTTTAATCATTTTGATGATTGTTTGGGGATATGTGGAAAAAAGATGCTGGGTATATTTTGAGAGGATGCTGAAGATGGAGATGACAGGCAAGAGGAAGACCAAAGAGGAGGTTTAACGATATGGTGAATGAGGATATACAGGTGGCCGGTGTGACGGAGTAAGATGCAGAGGTCAGGAAGAGATGGAAACGGATGATCCACTGTGGCATCTAAAAGTACTAGTAATAACAAATTTTGCTAATTTCTAAATGAACTAATTTTAAAAGCAGTACCCACATTAGTACCAGTTCAAAGGATAAATCATATTGTGTGGGGCATCCTATATTCTTCATGACAGGTTTACATTTGGTGATGCAGAGTCAGTTGGTATTATCTCATTTTGACAATATGATAAAGCACAGCAATGGTGTACTGTTGAGGCTTGGCTAATCTAGCCTGAAATCTTAAGTTCAATGAATAATAGACTGCCCATTCTACAGCCCACACAATCAAGAAGTAATACAGGCGAAAAAAAGTTTGTTCAGAGTACTTCAAAACACATACATCCAAGAGATATTACAAAAGAGAAACAGCAAACATAATTTAATTCTTTATTTTCATCAGCTATCTGAAAATGAGAAGTTCATTGCAGATGTCAAGGTATCTGAAAGTTTGGTAGCAATTTTGTCTGTGAAGAGAGGAGAGGAGAACCTGATTAAATAAATACAATTATGATTCCAGTAATTTACCAATTGTTCAAAATAATGTAAAATAAGCCTGTATATAAGAGGGCTGAAATTTATGCAAATTGTTATTCCAATTCCAATTGTAATTCCAGCGAAATTTTTCTCAACAAGAATGCGTACATCATGGAATGAGCAGGAATGAACACATTGGTGCTTTAATACTAGGCTGGAATGAGGTCATGTATACGTATTGGCTTTGATAGCACATAACTAATAACATGTAATAAATTAAAACAGGACATATAGAAACTGTTAAGACTAAGACATGCACTTCTCGTAATAAAATGACTTCAAACAAACCAGCTCTTTTTTGTTTTTTCTTTCTGTTCTTGTTGGCAGCAAGGAGCGCTTGACCCTGCTGAAGTGGGTCTACATTCAAAATGTCCATTAAATTCAGAGTCTTGGATGTAGCCTCATCTGCGGAGACACTAGTCTTTGACTTTTGAGATTTCATCTCCACGGTCATTGGTCCAAACTATTTCGTACCAGATAGGAGAGAATACAAGGAGAACTTATAAATAAACAATTTGATTCAAATTTAGTTCTGACTCAGTATCATTGTCCTAAAAAGTAAGGACATAAAGTAATGAAATACATAAAACCACTATACATGAAAATAAACGCCTTATATGATATGTTCAGCTGGTGGACTATTTCAGATCATAGTTAATCAGAGATTAGCCAGATCATGAAGTGCTTTCTTAGACACTCATTTTAAAGTGAAACCAAGCCTGGGTAAAGAAAAAAATGTTCAACCTAGAAACAGGTCTACAAGTCTTTTGAGGTTGAACGAGTAGGATTTTTCTAAAATCAATGTATAGACTCACGCAAAAATCTCTCAATCATTAATTATGACCCACTAGACATGTATAGCAGTCTGTATCTACAGAGACCCTGTCCTCTGCCTGTATTTTCTCGTTTTGCTGTTTGCAAGATATTTCTGAGCGTTAACATTTGGGCAGCAGGACTCTATAATGTGTGTAGCAACCATGTGCAAGATCATAATCATAAGCAGGCATCCAAGTGGAAGATACATCAATGATGGATACAGTGCCAAAAAGATGAAACTATAGCAAGGCAGTATTCCAAGCGAACAAAGCTTGTTCCATAACTAGTGAATCTGGGGTTGGCTTTTACCGGCTGGCAAGCACTGAAGGAGGGATGGGAATGAAAAGCAACAGAGTTGGCCTGTACACAGAGAAGTGTTCTGGCAACTACAGTCAGAAGGTGTGTCCTTCTGGGGTTGTTGAGCTGCGAGCAGGGGCTAACTTCAAATGTTGTGTTTACAAACTGCAACCAATAAATCCATCTTGTTCTACTTTTAACTGATGAGTCGTATCAATACTGGAAATAAGTTAAATTAAACTGTGACTAAGATAACTTTACCAAACCACTTTCAATATGATAAAAACCTTGATGTGTCATCTGAACAGTTATTATAGTTTAGTATTTTTCATTAGTTTTTTCTTTTGTCTTAAATTTTTGTTTCTTTAGTTTGGTTTCAGTTAGTTTCCAGCGTGGGTTTGCTAATATGGGATTTTATTGTTTAATACTATTGGGGGGCGTGGAAGTTTGGCAGTAGAGCATGCACATCAGGAAATGACAAGCCAGGCAGTGCAGGTTTGATCCCACTGTGGGTCATTAGGAAAGGCATCCAGCCTTTATCCCCAACACTCCATCTAGGTCCATGTCCACTCCTACAATGTGGACACCAATCATAACACATTAAAACAGACTTTTTTGTTTAAAAATGTTAAAATTTAGTTTAGTTTTGTTTTCCCTTTTTCCAAAATGTGTGTGCCCCGAGGTAGACTAAAAACCACTTACTTAAATCTTTAAGCAAAAATGACAGTCTTTAAGACTGCAGCTATAAATGATTTTAGTGGTAAGGACAACTCTACCTCTGGGTCCTGGTCATCCTCCATAGATTCAGTTTCATCTTTAAATTCTGGATCATCTGTAGAGACTCCTATTTCCAAATCACAAGCTGCAGCTTCACCCTCACCACCCTGAGTCATTCCAGTGGTTTCAATACAAAATCCCATTTGGACATCGAGACAGGATGAGTCTGAAAAAGATCAAATTTTTTTGTAGATTAATATTGTAAATAAAAGAATATAACTAATTAATTTATGCACATTTTTGCAAGATTGATGATCTGAATCATCTCAATTACAGCCATTTTTTACAGCTAAAATCAACATCTTAATTCCCTTTCAACATATTCATTCACCATAAGTACCAATGAAAATCCAAAGAAGTTGAGAAAGTGTGATGAAGTAACTCAGTAAAATAATTAAAAATGTTAAAGAAACTTGGAAAAAAAACTTCTATTCTTCATCATAAATACATACAATGAAATATTTTTTCTGCATTAATCCCATCCTATTGTACACGACCAGTGAGCAGCTGGGGCATCTACAGGCCAACTCTAGTTCTTCTTTTTCCTATTGCCTTGCTCAGAGGCACAAATAGGAATATCAAACCTAATTTGCATGTACATTTTCAATGATGGGGTAAAAACCAGGGTAGAGAAACCCAAGCAGACAGGGGGAGAACATCCAAACTCCCGATAGAAAGAATCTGGGATAGCTTGGGATTTGAACCCAGGATTTTTTTTTGCTGCGAGGTAACAGCTCTAGCCACTAGGCCACCATACTGCCCAGTTACTGCCCTAAGTTATCCATATAACTTATGAAGCAATTTGATTAAATTATTTTGTACCATGTGCAACATACCTGCAAGAACCTCTTGATTTCCCTTCTCGAGCTCATCCCAGTCAAAAGCTTTGCCCATTTCTGCAACAATCTCAGCACTCACATGGGTGGGGAGCATGTGCGTCTCTGGCGGATGTGTAAAGTAACTGATTCTTCCACTATTTGACAAAGTATATGTAAAATAAATGTATCATGGTATGACAGGAAAAAGGCAACAACTAATTTCCAACAGTTTATAAACATCGAACACTCACGGTGAAGTAGCATCCATTATGCAACAAATAGCTGGAGCAATCTTTCCAGAAGATATAAGATTCCTCCCTTCTCTGATCACTTTTAAAATTAGGCTAAAGGCTTATACTCTCTATACAGCCCTTGACTGAATCTTCAGTCCACTGACAGTTAGAATTTTACCAATTTTAATTTTGCTTTTTGATCCTAGACTTTTTCCATTTTCATTCTTTTTTATCTTTTAATTTACTTTTACATTCTCTTATTGAGTTTAACCTTCTTCTACATTTCTTATTAAATGTCTTTTCATCTCTGTATATAAGCAATTTGAATTCCATTTGTTTATGAAATATGCTTTACAAATGAACTTGCACTGCCTTAACATTTGTTTTTACTGACCCTGTCCAGTCCATTAGGACACTCTTTGCTGCTTTGTCAGTATCTGGTAGTCCTCCTTTCCTCAATTTGCCTTGACGCTGAGCAAGCAATGCCAAAAACTCAATTGCTGTGTGGAAGTCAGTAACTCCGTAGTAGTCCATAATCTGTGGTTGAAACAAATTGGTTGTTGACAGTGATTTGGTCACACCATCAAGCCATGTACCAGATGACAATAAATATATTACATACCTGTGCTTTGTTGCAGCGCCGAAGAATGGCTTCCACAGGGGGGATAGGATCTACGAGCTGTTCAATTTTTACGCAGTTACGAAGAATCATTGCAGCATCACTTGTTGAAGTTGCCATGACGATACCAGGGCAATCTAAAAGTTTTATGTGTTTGTCCAAATGCACTTCTTGAAGGCACCTGCAATCCATTAGGTACATTAAAAGTAACTGAAAAAATCAGACAGGCCTGCACAACAACACCATGTCAATAACTTATATATACTTACTTTGTCACGCCAGGAGTGGCTCCAACACTGCATGCCCGTGCTCGTTTCAGACTGTTGATCAAACTACTTTTTCCTACATTGGGAAAGCCTGTAAAATATGAGAATCTGATATTAATATTTGTAACCTTGGCATATGCAGATGCAGAGCATATTTAAATGTATTACAATGAATGTGGTGCTTACCCACAACACCAACAGTGATGGCTGTCTTTATGTCAAGGTTGCGACAATAATTTCCAAGCAGTTTCATCAAGCAGTCTGCTCCAACACATGCGCTGCTACTGAGAAGCTCTTTAGTGGCTTGCGTCACTGGTACATTACTCCGCTTCTACTCACGAGAACCAGAAAGTATAATTTGACTTTCGAAAAATTAATTAGAACTTAAAGTCAATCATATTCTTATTCTGAAATCATTTATACAGATGACAAAAAAAATATATTGGTCACATACCAAATTCTTGTTCTGTTGCTGAGTGGAGGCTTTAAAAGCCACAGTGGGAAATTCATTACGTAGATACTTAATCCATTTTTCCACAATCTCCTTTGATACCAAATCTATATAAAGACAAGAAGTGTTTATATAGAACCTTAATGTAGAAATAACTAATAAAATTACATGTATTAATAAAAACTGTGCAATATTACCAACAGAACATGGTTTCTTTCAGTAAACCCACCAATTTTATTAAGTACTAGAACTATTTTTTTGTTTGTTCCACTCTGGATTACTGCCTGCTCTACTTGAGGACATCTGCAGCCAAGAGGGTCACGTGCATCCAAAATCTCCAAAATCACATCTGAGGCCTCCACCACCTTGAAAGAAAAACATAATTCACATTCACGTAATGAACATATCCAATCTGTTCTGATACAACATATTAAAGAATAGACAGAATACGATCTGACTAAAAAAAATTAAATATGTCAGATTCCATGTGTCCTATATAGACTGTAGAAAAATATTCAGCTTTATTCAGTATTACCAATCTGAAAATTGCCTTCATGTGTAAGCAATACAACAAATAGTAAAGGTATTCCATATTGACATCTCATTTTTATTTGGTAATTTTCTTTTTTACTTAAAAATCCATGAGCACCCCAAAATAGAAGCTTTGTTGGTATTACAAGGAATGATTTATTATTGTAACTATAGCCATTTGTAAGCCAAACACCTAAGGTTGCAGCTGTCATTTAATACACCATTACAGTACATTGCTAGCTTTTAAGTATTGTTGCTGTTAACATACCTTTTTGAATTCTCTGTAATATGCCTTTCTTGAACTCTCATTCTCAAAATTGACATGTTTCTCCAAATTCTGCATGTCTGCTTCCTGCAAACACAACAGAAAACAAAATCACGGAAATTGTTAACCAGATAATAAGTAAGACCAGACTGTACCTTGGCTGAATAACTACATTTAGACATTCACCCTCAGCTCATATTCTCTTTGTCGCTGTAGGATGTCATTCTGAAAGCTGTACAAATTTCTCCTCTTCATCAGCTGTTGTTCTCTTGATTTTCTCTGCTTTTCTTGGAGGTCCTGGAGCTGATCGTGAAACATTGGATTTAAAAGTTTTTGGTTAGTTAATGAAAAAACCAACAACAATATTTTCATTTCTCAAACCAGCAATGATAATATTGTGAACAATCACCCTTTGCCTCCTGACTTCTTCAGGATTTTTTTTATTTTTAACATGCTGCAAAGTTGACAGCTCTGTTCTTTTTGTCCATCCTGAAGCATCAGGTTTCTGTCCTTCTTTGGTCTGAAGAGGGCATACACAAGAACGATTGCATCGTAAGATGAATTGAGAATAGACACCACGATTGCATCTCTAAATCAGATATGTACACATTAGCCTCTCTTTTCATCTCCTCAACATTAGCAAACACTCTCGTCAAGAGTACCAACGTTTCGTCCAGATTCTCCTGTATCCATCCATCCATCGTCAACCATGTATCCAAAAACAGAGTGCTTCTCACATCCAGCAAACACATCTTCTCAAAATGTAACAGTGGAGTTAACAGTATGGAAGATCTCAACAAATTGTGTTAGCTAATGCTAAAGTTAGCATTTTACCTTGACTTTTCCGCAGAAGCCCAGGCGTTTCGCTCGTTTTTGTTCTACACATTGAAAAGCAACAACAAGATTAATTACAGGAAAAAACTGATGATAAAATTGTAAAACGCGTTGTTACTACGTGACAACTCACTGGCTTTAGACATGTCTTGGAGACAGGAGGATTCCTCTTCGGCTTCACGTGTGAGGAAAGGGACCGCCCACGTGTACAGAATGACGACATCATCAACATCCGGCTGAACTTCAAAATAAATGTTTTGAGGTTAAACTCAAATGTCAAGCTGTCTATGCATGCTCAACAATCCAAGTACAAATTGTTGAACCAGAAGATACTATGTGATTCTACTTTTGAGGGACAAAGTTGCTCTATTTGTCAAATGCACAACAACACAATAAGGTGTCTTGATGCATGCTCAATAATCCAGGTAAGGAAATCACAAAAGAGGTGAATCTGTTCAGCTGGATCAGAGGTTCATTTCAGAAACGTTTCGTCCCTCACCAGGTGACTTCTTCAGTCTGACTGAAGAAGTCACCCTATATATATATATAAAGCGTATAGCTACTTTTAAATGGCGGGGGGCTTTGATTAAAACCGGTTTGAGCAAGAGTGGCTCCGAAAAAAGGTTAGGAACCCCTGCATTAAACATATACAAATATCCACAGCAATGATAGGTAATCATAAGCAAAGAATATAACTTTGAAGCTTAAGATATGGACAATTGTTTTATGTGCTCTATTAAAGAAGATACTGTTCCCTTAACTGCCCTGCCCTGTGATGGACTGAAGACCTGTCCAAGGTGTTGACTCATCTTTACCCTACAGACATGCTGGGTAGCATAGCTCAGTGGGTAGAGCGGTCACCTGCCAATTAGAAGGTTGCAGGATCAATACCTGGTCCTGCAAACAGTATGTCAAGGTGTCCTTGAGCAAGACCCCTAACTGCTCCCTGAGCACCATACGTTGGCAGCTCACTGCTCCTACACAATAGGTTGGGTCAAAAATGCAGAGAAATCCAAATTTCCCCTTGCGGGACTGATAAGGGAATCCTTTATTTATTTTGTCCATGAGCACTGAGATAAGCTCCAGTTCCCCCATGACCAAACTTCAGATAACAAGTTGACAGTGTATGGATAGATTGTCTATTAAAACCTGTCATCTGGTAGCATAGTTGTGAAAAATGAATGTATTAATTCACAATATCAGTATCAGTGGCCAGTAACAGATTTTTTTTCAACTTTTGAGCAAAAAAAGAAGTTTCAATTCTCAATACAGATTTTCTCTACACAGAATCCATTGAACTGCGTCTTTCCTGAGTCCTCTGCCATCAAGCGTTCACACTGAGGTCCCTGAGTGTTGATTTTTATCATCACTTGCAGCCTCCCCAGCTGACTGGTCCCACACATCCAGGCTTCGCCTTCTGCACTCACACTTTAGACGTTTCTGATTGGATTAGGGTTCCCTGTTGAGTTACAGCAAATGTGAAAATCGTGGTGAGGGTACTTAGCAGTAAATTGGCAGGCACTGTTTTCCCCTTGGTAATTAAAATTGCCCGTTAATTAGGATAAGACGCAAAAAGTCAGAATAATCTTCTTTGGAAGGGGATCTCTGCCAGTCGAGGGTTAAATGAGGTTTATAGTCTAAGCCTATGATGCAGATTCATATAACTCAAAACGGGGACTGCCTTGCTTATTCCTCTGGATCTATATCACAAAAATGTTGAATCAGAGCATCATCACTTCTTTTTGATAAATAGTGTATCCAGATGAACTGATTCAACTTTTTTGCGAGCTCCTTACCTGGATTATTGAGCGTGCATATAGACGTGGATATATGTGGTGCGGAGATACAATACCTGAAAGTCAAGCTTATGAATCAAGATGAAACAGGACTATCATTTTGTGGAATACGGATATTAACCTGTTTACCCAATGTCTGTTATCAACTATTACCTCCGTATTCAGGAGAGTCTAATTCCTGTGAATCTGGAACCTATAGAATCAGTTGAAAAAAAGCTCCCAAAATGTGTGGTTTCCCTTTTCTTTGTTCTATTGTAGTAGTGTTGTAGGTCCCTGTTGTAAGCAGTGTTAATAAATTGGGTTATTTTAGGAGGGCTGAATATTGAGCCAGACAATTGTGTGCCTATATTAACTCAACTACATAGTGTCAAATTATCATGAATAATAATATAAATGTTCTCTTCTGTAGCTCCCCCAGTGGTGGAATGAGCTACCAAACTCTAATGGTTCTGCTGAGTCCCGCTCAATCTTTCAGAAAAAAACTAACAACCCAGATCTTTTATGTACAGTCCTGCAAAACAAGTGAGCTTAGCATTGAATAATGCTTGCTAGCAACTGTAAAACAACAACACTAAAGATCTGAACAATACAAGAATCTCATATTTATGTAATTGCATTCATCATAAATCTGGTTTTGTTTGCTTGCAGGTTAGTGCTCAATTTACACAGGCCTCCACTTTGTCCTTGTTTAGCCGTGAGAAGCTTTGGCACCTGGACACTGCTCTGAAATGTGCAGAGTCTCCCTTACAGACCAGTTAACATTCAAATCCGTACTGTCGCAAATAAATCTGGAGGTTCTCTGTATGGGATTTATTGAATGAAAGAAAGAAATGCTTTGAATGAATCAAAAATTGTGTTGCTACTACACACAAATGATTGTGCGCTCATAGCCATCTTTACACTTCATGTCAAGTCACAGCAATACGTTTTGAAAGAGATGACTGACTTTTTACCACCTCTTCATCAAGAGGATATTGATCTTAATATTTTAGGCCTCTAGTGCAGTAAAAGTTACACTTTCCTTCCAACTGAACCAGCAGTCCCAGTGTGTACAATTGAGATAAACACACTGCCACTAGGTGGGACTAAACCCAACAACATTGATGAAGGCTTTTCAATCTGTAGCTACAAACATATTCACGTTTATGCTCCGCAGCACTTCAAGATCGATTCCCTGTCATTGGCTTTCAGTGACCTGGTGGCTTTGATTGCAGATATGGAACAAAACAGCCCCACTGTATTTATCAACTCAAACTCTAATGGTTGACCTGATTTGACCTGTTTTGAGATTACCTGGATTATCAACCTTAAAAACATGTTGGTTTTGTTTTGTTTCTATCCATTTTGGCATTCCTTTGCCTAAATCAATGTGTGAGTATCCTAATTTACATCTCTGGGGGCGGCATAGCTCAGTGGGTAGAGTGGTCGTCTGGCAATCAGAAGGTTGCAGGTTCAATCCTCAGTCCTGTATACAGCGTGTCGAGGTGTCCTTGTGCAAGACACTTAACCCCTAACTGCTCACCGAGTGCCATATGTTGGCAGCTCACTGCTCCTATACAATAGGTTGGGTCAAAAATGCAGCGAAATCCAAATTTCCCCTTGTGGGACTGATAAGGGAATCATTCTTATTATGTCTCTTACCAGGGATGGAGATAGCTCACATTCTTGACTCAGAGCTGAAGAAGACATTCATATGAATGTTGAAACGTCCACCTGTGTTTAAAACCTACATTCAGATGACCTGATTCAGCCTATTTTTACCTTTTTGAATACCTGGATTATTGAGGTTGAAAATATATATTTTAAATCTAACTGTTGATAAAATGTCATGTAATGCATGCTCACTAACCCAGATAAGGAGACCACAGAAAGGTGAACCAGTTCATCTGGACACATTGTTTACTGGGAAAAATGTCTCATCAGTCATCTAAGAGACCTCTTCAGTGTTAACTGACTGCAGGTATCCCCACCTTTATGATAATAACCAAGATTGATGGGTTTCATATGCAAATTGTTTTCATGCTAATTAGCATGACCATTAACCAGAGTTACAACAAGAGAACTGGACAATTGTTTCAATAACAGCATTATAAAATAACTACCAATGTACACTTAGGCATCCAATGAGAGCAGTGCGTCCAAGAGGCCATCTGGGTGAAGAGGGAAAGACCATCCCTGAACCGAGAGATGTCCAGATGAACTGATTCAACTCAAGATAAGATATTCCTTTATTAGTCCCACTGGGGGAAATTGCGGAAACTTGCTGCAATCACCACGAAGAGTCATACATCACCGACGAAATATATTACAAAACACACCGACCAGGGTTACAAAGAAGATATAAACTACCACAGAAGCAAATAAATGCTGAGTTCTTCAGTCTTGACAATGTTATTTTTGTTTTTTTTATTTTTTAAACTTTGCATGTGTTATCTTTGCTTGTAAGAACAACTGTGTACAGCACATTACATGTATTTGATATATACATGTAAGATAAGATAAGATAAGCTATTCCTTTATTAGCCCCACAGGGGGAAATTACGGTGTTACACCAGCAAATGTAGCTTTTTTTTTACAGGTCAGAGGTCATTAAGGTCATCCATACAGCAGTGTTAATGAGATATGGGTATTCACTCTACTCAGGGCCAACCTTAGAGACTTCAGTCCCTGAAAAACTTGTTGATGACTCCTCTGCACCATCTCCAGTCATTCCCAGCATCTTCCTGATACATGAACGGAAGTGAAACCCAGAAATGGTGTCATTAGTAACCAAGCACAAGAGCCTTGCATGTGTTCTCATCAGCATACATTGGATTTTTTGGACTGAAGGAAATGAGACTGTCAGACAGTGATTGACTTTTAAATCATCTATATCAATTCGGTAAGAACAAACCAGTTTATTGAGGAGGACATCGATAAGTGGGTTGTAGACCGTGGAGCTCTTAGACAGGCAGGAGTGGGTGGTGGCCAGTCTCAAATCAAACGGCTGCCCACGGTGGTTCACGGTCCGGAGAGCAAAGGAAACATAAGGCATCCAGCACACCAGGAAGCCCAGCACCACCACCACCATCATCCTGGTCACCTCCATCTCAGCCTTCTCGGTGGAGGTAGAATCAGCTTGTGTATTTTTATTTTCACCTTTTTTTTAGGAAGGGGCCATGTGCAGCTTTTTACATGTATGCCACCATTCGATGCATTGCACCAGATTATAGCTTCAAACTAATTCACATCTGCAGTCCCTGCATGTTTTGGGCTTCCTCCATGTGCTCTGGTTCCTCCCACCACAAAACAGATGAACACAGGGAGAACATGTCAGCTCTACACAGAAAAGACCTGCTATGGGATATGAACCAGGAGCCTCTTGCTGTGATGTGACAGTGCTAACCGCTGTGCCACCCATTTATCTTTTTAACGCTAGGTGGTCAAGTTGAATGTATTTGCACGGCTCTAAATTGCAGTTACAGTCTCAGAGGACTAAATAGTCACACACGGAAAAACAACAGTAAGGTACAATAGAGAACAAGGGACATCCTCTGATCTCAGACCCTCGGTTCAGATGAGGAAAAAAAAACTACACAAAAACCTCTCCGGGAAAAAACTAAAACGGAAGAAACGTCAGGAAGAGAGATAAGAGTAGCCATCCATCATCCAGGGTGAGAAGTGGATAAGACAGACAATGTGGTAACAGAACTGGAATTAAAGCTCTTAATGAAAAGTGCATCAAACTGTTATCTGTATTTTCACACATTGTTTGTCTCCCCTGTCGATGAGAGGTAATCAAAATGCAAAGAAGAAGACAGCAGGGCACCACCATTACACAGGAACATGTCAATGAGGCTACGGACACACTCTGTAGACTCAGCGACACAGAATGAGGAGAAGCTATTATGAGGAGGCATGATAGTAAAGGCCTTCTTGGAAAGTTGGTTAGAGGGCCTGGATGTTGTGTTGGAAGGATACTGATTGAGGAGGAACATGAGGATGTTCCAGTAAGGTGACCATGAATTGAATAAAGAAGTGGTCAGACAGATGTGTGTGTGTGTGGGGGGGTGACTGTTGTGGTGAAGCTGTTTCCAGTCAAAATCAGATAAAGATCCCGTTTTGTGTGTGGGAGGGGTGGGGACCTGTTTGAGGTCAAATGAGGAAAGAAGTGACAGGAAGTCAGCTGCTGGGGTTTTGTCAGTATGCATATTCATGTCTCTCGTAACAATTGGTGGTGTGTCAGAGTTCCCCAGCTGACAGCCTGGCGGGTGATATATGACAACCACAAACAGCTCAACGGGAGCAGAAAGCCTGACTCCATGGAATTCATAGGAGGAGTTGTTGCTTAGCGAAGAAAAACTGGGTGAATTTCCAGCTTCCATATGCAGCGTATGCACAAGCCACAATAAGCCTGGAGGCTCTGACTACAGCTATTACCAAAATCTAAACCAACTTGTTAGGAATAATCCTATTTGTTTAAGAGGGAAGATTATAGTTCCTGGTCTGGTAATCTAGTTATCAAAACACCTAAGGCAGCTAATCACATGGATTTCCGCCATTTGTAATCCAATCTTCTAGTTGAACTTGAACTTGAAACATGTCTTTCGGAGTTTTCCCACTTCCCTCGGTTGAAAAGGCACATTCTGAGAATAGATTACCATGGGGCAGGTACTAGAGCAAGGTGTAGAAAGGCAATGCATATTCGCTGGTTGTTTCAGTGGGGTTGGTGACTAAGAATAGGATAAAGCTAAATAGTGGACCGTACCATGCTCTACCATGTTCCAAAATCTGTTTTGGCAGAAATGGAAAAATACTAATGTCATCAATAATAACAAAATGATGGTCTTGATTTGCACTCCAGAAAGTGAACACATCATGGATCTAATGCATCTTTTATATTAAGAAGAGATGAAACCAAATATACTCAGGGTGCAGTCACTGCTCCTTCAAGTAGAATGGAGCCAGCTGAGGGGGTTCGGGCATCTCATAAGGATGTCACCTGGTCACTTCCCAAATAAGGTTTTCCAGGAACGTCCTGCTGGGGGGAGGCCACGGGGTAGACTGAGGACTAGGTGGAGGGATTCTATCTCCATACTGGCCTGGGAATGCCTTAAAATCCCCCGGCCGGAGTTGGTTAATGCTGCAAGGGAAAGGAAAGCTTGGAATCCCAGCGGAAATCTGCTTCCGCCACGACCCAACACCGGATTAGCGGTTGACGATGGATGGATGGATGGATGGATGGATGGATGGAGGGATGGATGGATGGATGAATGGATGGATGGATGGATGGATGGATGGATGGATGGATGGATGGATGGATGGATGGATGGATGGATGGATGGATGGATGGATGGATGGATGGATGGATGGATGGATGGATGGATGGATGGATGGATGAATGCCTTGATAGACAGATAGACAGACAGACATACCGCTCATGCACACCGAAAGTGAGAAAGATGACAAGCGACATATAACAATGTCAAGGAAGACAACAGAAAGAGGTCAAACAGGCTTGTAGTCTAAACAAACCATATGTTTGATGAATTGAGACTCTTTATTGAACAGAAAAAAAAACACATCAAGAAAAATAATTAGCACATCAAATCAGATGATGAACAAGAACACACTAGAGATATAGGTATATAGGGAAACGCTTTGTAATGGGTAACTCATTTGCACGGTTAATGAAGCTTTGCTGGTGTGACGTCTGGTTCCTAAGAGGTTTAAGGAGCTTGTGTGGTTTGGGTAAGTGACACTAGGAGTCAAAGCCTTTGAGGAAAAATGGCCGTCTTCTGCACCACATCAAAAACTATTGTTCTTATCACATTTAGCATCAATGGAGCAGCAATGAAGTCAATAAAGATCAGGTTATCTCCATGCCCATTCAGATCACCAAACCTCCTCTATTATACCTTAATGGGTAATTGTCTTTACATGGGTGCCTAAATGTTCTCACAAGCACATCCAATTGTAGAAAGTCCCTGCCACAGAGCATATCATGTATACAGTCTATTCCAGGGACATCAGACACTGTTGAAGAGGCATAACGTTGCAGAGGGATTCACAATTTTGCTTCAATGAGGTATGAAATTAAAGAGGCATTGCCCCCACCCGTCTTCAGCTCTGCCACCCCATGCCCCCCTCCCGTCTTTTTGTCAGGGCTACTTTCTCCAAACCATACAACATAGCTGGTTTCACTACCATCTTGTAAACCTTCCCTTTTCACTCTTGCTGGTACCCTTCTGTCACACATCACCCCTGACACTCTTCTCCACCCACTCCACCCTTCTATTGTCTTCCACTCCACCCACCATTCCACTGTCCTCCCTACCTCCACCTCTCCAGACTCAACTCCACCTGATCCCTACTCCCACTACAGATCAATATGGGATCTATGAACATCGCAGTCCACAGAGACTCCTGGTGGATCTCGTCCGTCAACCTGTCCATCACCACTGCAAACAAGGAAGGGCTCAGAGCTGATCCTTAATGTAACCCCACCTCCACCTTGAGCCCATCCTTCATTCCTACCACACACCTCACCACTGTCACACTGCCCTCATGCACATCCTGCACCACTCTTACACACTTCTCTGCCACCGCTGACTTCCTCATAGGGGAAGTCAGTGGTATATATACAAATATATACAAATATATATGTATATAT